>LPNX010204262.1:414075-464196 GCA_001517045.1 Pseudotsuga menziesii | reverse complement strand
AAGATAGCTCGTCAACTGTTAAAACATTCATTACTCATAGTGGAAATTATCACAGAATAAACCAGAGAACATTCATGTAAGAACATAGGTTCAAAAAGTGAGAACGATCTCACGGTTAATGAAACACAACTGAAAACGAAATAGTTCCCCTTCAACATTGTTCATTTCATCACATTTGAACATTCCACACAACACTTTCTCCAACAGGCAAAAACTATTTATTATTGCAAAATGAAGTAGTTCCTCTTACAACAAGTGGTTCACAAGTTTCTCTCGGAAAAATCCCCTTTTTTTGTCTCGCTCTCCCATACTTATACTAAAGGGGGAAACCTTTAGGCTCCCCAACCGTTCCCTCTCACTGTTTTGTCACTTTGTGAATGCTCATGATTCATCCAAACGTTACATTCTAGATAAAGATTTTATAAAATCAAAGAAAAGCTAGGTAACTTCCGGAATGCCCAAGCATGAGCCTTTGCTCTCTAATGATTATGCTCGACCATTCCTCGGTCTCCTTTCGGACCCTCATAATTTTCTTCTTCGAGCAATGATTCTGCCGCCTCATGCTTTAACATGCTTTGTCCTCCGATTGCACCTTCTTTGCCGCAATAATCTTCAACGGGATCTGAGAAACTACCATGTCTATCTGCAAACAAACGAGAATTCATCATTTAATCCGTCTATCTTTAATAAACATCAACCATAATACAAATAAAATGAAAACTGAAAGAAAAGGAAAACGGAGCAGGCTTTCTTGTGAAAACATCAACCTAAAAAGACAAAGCACAATGGTCATCTATGAAAAAAGTGACGAGCTCATGACAATCGGCGGGAAAACGATTTAGAAACGTGCATATAAAACCCCCATCGGTGAATCGGAACACTAGACATCAGACGGTCAGTGCGCTGTAAAGCCGCAACGACGGAAGTCTAACGTTCTAGGGGTTCCGGAACACACATCAAAACCGGGTGCGATAAAACATCGGGGGCGGGACTGAATGAGGCATCAGATAGTTAGTGGACTACATAGCCGCAACGGCGGAAGCTGAAAGATCAAGAAAAACCGCAAACTAGTCAATAGGACATCGCCGAAAAATAAAAACTGTCCGATGGGTAGTTAGCCTATTTTGGAGCCGCAACGACGGAACTCAATCATCCTGCGGCCTCTGATCACAGTCAAAGCTCTTTCCGAAAAACGCAAAGCAAGGTCTTTTTTCAAAACAGAACCTGGGTTTAGCGAAAGATGTTAATTATTGGCACCACGTTTAACTATCCTTTGAAAGAGAGGCAACTGAACAACCAATTTCAACCTCAAAGATAAAACATCATAACAATCGGCTAATCCTTGTAGCCCATAACATGCACAGACCCGAGCGCAATCCCGAAAAACAAGAAAACTGGCCTCAAACAATCCACACGTATCAGAGTAGGAACAAACGGCCTTCAACAAAATCAACAAAGGGGGGCCAAAATTTTAGAAATTTGGGAAAAAAGTTGCAGCTGCAATAATTGGCGGCTCACTGGTGAACCCAGATCTCTGAATAAACTCCTCCTTAAGCAATAGCCTATTTAATAGTGAAACCGATATGTTGAATTCTTCTAGCTGTCCAGATTCCCATAATGTCACATACATGTACTTGTAATCATTTATGATAGTCCAAATTTTGGGAATGGAAACCGAAATCTCAAGGTCAAGATAACTCTTTTGAGGCTTAAGTAGGTGGATTTCATTTTAACTTTGTCTTTGGGTAGCTTCCAGCTTAGACGCCACAGGATTTTGAACGCATGGTGAACATAAATATTCGTTTGTTCTCCATTCCCATGCCACCTGTCATTTTTTGTTTGTAGACTTGATGTCCTTTTGAGTCCTCCTGATGCCTTTTCTTCCAAATTTTATTCAGGCTCTTCTATCCATAGTGTCCTTTTGTGTGAGAGATGCATTTAATTTTCAGCTCATGGATGGAGAAGAACTTTTGGCAATCTGTACTCATATAATTTAATACTTCGTTTCGATGATATTTGCTTTCTTAGGAGTTCTGACTCTTATTAGCCATTTAGCTTTCAATTCCTGACCTGGGATCATTTAGATATAATAAACTGCTCACCCTGCTCTCCTTTCCATGGGTCTTTTGCTGTCACCCCCTAGGACGTTTTAGATATGAAATGGATGGAGCCTCGAAATAGTATTCCAGACCTTTTGATTCTGAGTTATTTCAGGGATTATCCTGTACCTCAATGTGCTCATAGACATTTTAGGAAAACTACTTACTAGAATAAATTCCAACAGATTCAAATAGTCTAATGCCCAAAGAATATAAGTTTATCAAGGGTCCTGATGCTCTCCATGCAACCAAAAGTTTACTTCCTTTATTGGAATCAGGAGAAAACTACACTAAACAGACAGGAAGAGAACAAGTCAGATTGGCAAAACAAGCCAATTATTTATGTACAAAACGGAACAAAATAAATCAAAATCAAGAAAAATAAGGCTTAAGAACTAAATCATTTACTGGTAAGTTCTCTTACCATCCCTATAAATCCTGCAACTTATAGGTTGAAGGGCCAAGCTTTGCCGCAATCTGGAAAGGGCCTAGCCATAACTGTTGGAATTTCATGTGTTTTCCTTTCTCATCATGAGGGTGATCCCACTTGAGAACCAAATCTCCCACCTCAAATTCTTATGTTCCAGCTTTGTGCTTATCAAACCACCTCTTTACTACCTCCTGTTGTTGTTTAAAACATTCTTTGGCCCTAGATATAGACTCCTCTGCCTTCAAAAGATTATGTATCCTCATTTGCAAGACTTCATTATCTAATCCTCTAGATTCTTGAGCGACTATGGAATAGGGTAGCATGATATTGAGGGGTAGAATGGCCTCTTTTCCATAAACGAGGGTATATGGGGACACACCTAACGAAGTCTTGGGGGTGACCCTATCATCCCAAAGAGAATTTGGTAATGTTGAACGCCAACTTCTCTGGTTTTCTATCATAGTCTTTTTTAAGATTCTAATCAGATTCTTGTGTGAGGATTAAGCTAAACCATTTCCTTGTGGATAATAATTTGCAGAGTAATGCAACTTAATTCCTTTTTCATGAGCAAATGCAGTTAATCTAATAGGGGAAAAATAAGTAGCATTATCGAAAACTAGAGAAATTGGAACTCCAAACCTGGTCATAATATGATCTTGCAAAAAGTCCATGACCGCATCTTCATTCACTTTACACAACAGAATGGATTCGACCCAACGAGTGAAGTAATCGATTTCCGTCAGAATATACTTGTGTTGCAGGGAAGAATTTGGCTTTATCTCCCCAATCATATCCATCCCCCACTGCTCAAAAGGTTCTGTTATCATCACAGGCTTTAATGGTCCTACTGCTTTAACTTGTCTTCCACCACACCTTTGACAAATGTTGCACTTTCTGACATGGGCATGTGCATCTTTGAATAGTGTGGGCCAATAGTATCTGGCTCTGAAAATTTTATGAGCTGTAGTATCTCTGGAGAAATGTCCTCCAGCAGGCCCATCATGTAAATCTATCATGACCTTCTTCGTATCTTCTCTCTCTAAGCATCTAAGAAGAACTCCATCATAATTCTCCCTGAATAATATTCCTTCAATAATATGATATGAGGCTGATTTAAGATGCAGTGCTCTTCTTTTCTTAGAATTCCAATGTTTCGGTAATAATCCCGCTTGAAGGTAATGCACAAGGTCTCGATACCAGGAGTCTGGAGCTGTGAAAAGAGGACATACATCCATCAAATGTAACTCATCTTTGTCTTCCCAGTCATGTTCTTCATTGTCTTTACTTTCAGTCATTAGTTTTCACAATCCTTACCCTTTAACTATGGAGGCTGGCTTGAATTCGAGGTCATACTCCTGTAGAGCTATTACTCATTTGCCTCTTCTTTCTCCTAACTCTTTTTGTACGAAAAGAGACCTCACAGCTGGGTGTGGAACTATTACCTTTGTCTGGTTCTTAAGTATATATGGTCTGAATTGTTTTACCACTTTGAACACTGCGTAATCTTGTTTTTCCACACCTGGGTAATTCAATTCGGCCCCTTGTAGACCAGTGCTCATAAATGATATAGGGAACTCATCTCCCCCATCTTCCTTTTGGGTAAGCACCGCTGCTAGTGAATCGTCAGATGCAAAAGTGTATAAAATAAAATCTTTCTCAAAATCCAGACTTTTGAGAGAAGGTGCGTGCGCAACAGCTGTCTTTATTTTACTAAACGCATTCTTCTCGACATCAGTCCACTTGAATTGTGCACTTTGTTTTACCATTTGCTACAAAGGTTTAACAATTTGAGCGAAATCTGGCACAAACCTTCACACGAAATTTCTTGTCCCCATAAATGATTGCATGCCCTTTTTCTTATGGGGTAAGGGAATCTGTTCGATAGCTTTGATCCTCTCTAGGTCTATGGAGATCCCCTTCTTAGAAACCACGTGACATAACAACTTTCCTTTGGTAACAAAAAACACACACTTCTTGGGGTTTAGTGAGATACCATATTTTCGGTAGCGTTCAAAAATCTGTTTTAGATGAAACGCATGTTCCTCTCTTTTCTTTGAGAATATCGTGATGTCATCGAGGTATACTACATCATTGTGGCAAATCAGACCACGGAAATCTATGTCCATAGCCCTCTGGAAAGTAGCTCCAGCGTTTATGAGTCCAAAGGGCATCCTTTTGTAAGCAAAAGTTCCCCACCTGGTTCTGAAAGTAGTTTTAAGACTGTCTTCTTCAGCTACTAACACTTGATTGTAGCCTGAGAATCCATCTAATAAAGAGAATAATTCAGAACCCGAAACCATTTGCAATATCTGTTCTATGGGTGGGACATGATAATTGTCTTTATCTGAAGCATGATTTAAGTTTTTGAAATCCACAAATAGTCTAATTTCTCCGGATTTCTTCCTTACCGGTACCAAATTTGAAACCCATTCTGAGTGTCTAACCTTGAAGATAATTCTAGCATCCAACAACTTCTTTACTTCATTCTGAATCAAAGGTTCTAATTTTGGATGCATTTTCCTTAAAGGTCGCTGATAAGGTTTGATTCCAGATCTGATGGGGATAACATGCTGAATAATATTGGTGTCATATGTCTTCAAATCTTCATACGTCCAGGCAAAAACATCTTTGTATTGTTTAAACAAACTGATGAACTTATTCCTTTCACCTAGAGAGCAACACTTTCCCAAATTCACATATTTAGGCTCAATTTCAGTCCCCAAATTAATCAACTCGAATTGTAGAGACGACCTGTGAGTCTTCACATTCACTGGCCTTCTGAATTTCTCATTTAGATCAAACATTCGCTCTAAAGTCTTGAATCCTTTAGGAATAAAATTATCGAATTTTAGCTCGGCTTGATGTTCTTCATCGTCAATAATCGCCCCTTTGAAGGTCTCGTCATTTGTCAGGAATTCTAGAATTTGCTGATCATCATCAAAGACTCGTATATTGGTGATCATATTTGGAACTGAAGGCCTGAAAAGCAATTCAACAGAGCACCAATTATTAGACGGCACGAGCCTCACAGCTGAGGTGGCCAACAAGTCAGCTGCCGCATTCTTAAGTCTAGGAATCGATACAATGTTAAATGCACCAAAATATTTAAGCAAATCCCATACTTCATTTTGATAAGCTTTTAAATGAGGAGAAATGCAATGTATTTAATTTCGAATTTGTCTTACAATTATTTCAGAATCCCCATACACTTTCAGATTTTCTACCTTTTATTCAATTGCTTTTCTTAGTCCCTGAACTAGTGCTTCATATTCAGCTGTGTTATTGGTGCATTCAAACTCTAACCTACATGAAAGAAAATGTTTATTTTTCTTAGGATCAATCAGGACACAGCCGATTCCTGACCCCTCCAAAGTTTTAGAACCATCAAAGAAAAGTGTCCAAAAATCGCTTACCACTACTGTGCGTGAATCAATACCTACATCTACAGTTAAGTCTACTATATTACAATCAATTTCATCAGCCTGCGAGAACCGAAGGAGATCAGGTTGAGTGTCTGACGTATCACTGGCTTCTTCTGCTTGATAATTTCCTAGTTCTAGTTCAATAAAGTAGTTTCCCAAAACAAAATTCACTGGTTCATTTTTCTCTTCGAACTGAGTAACATTGTGTTTCATGTGGGGCTCCCTTAAAACTTTAATTTGATTAGGGCTTCCTTTATAAGGTAGCCACAAATGTGACCAGTCCGATGCAAAATACCCACTCAGCTTTTTCGACCAATCTCTCCTCAAAACAAGTCCATAAGCTTCCGGTATGTCAACAACCACGATGCCAATGAATTGACATACCTTATCATTTGAAGATAAGCAAATGAGAACATCCTCCATTTCCCCAATTACCTTCACATCCGTTTTATCCAACTGAATAACCCTCCAGGTAGATGGTTTAGGTTGCCCATTTATTTTTTGGCAGACCGACAGTGGCATAACGTTGACTGATGCCCCCGAGTCTACTAGGCAGTTATGCACGTTGTGGTTGAAAATTTCAAAAGTAAGGAGAAAATGTGGAGTCTTGCATTTCGACTTACCTCCCACACTTGCTTCACCAATTTCTTCTTCTTGGGGCTGATTGTCAGTGGGAAGCTTCTCCTCTAATATTTCAAGTGCTTTCAATAGCTTTTCTTTCCGCTGTGGCACATTGCACATCTCAAATAGTGAGATGTTTGCCCCTACCTTTTTGATATCCTCCACAATGTCATAATCCATCTTATGTTCCGTGAGATTCGGCCTAACATTATCTATCTTTTCTTCATTGGGCTTAGTAGGCATGTTGATTTGTCTAGGATTTTGACTGGTGATGGTAAATTCTGAAATTTTATTAGCTGAGGAGTTTTTTTGAAATTTCTTAACATTCTTTTGAAGTCTCTTAATTTTTGGGAGCATAAGACTGTTTTCCTTAATCAACCCCTTGCTTCTTGTCATTACATTTGTTTCCAGGATATCTCCATGTCTCAGATCCTGTTCTTCCTCGGCATCAAACAATGATACACAGTCCCATAAAACCATGGCCTCATCCTCCTATTTTTCTGTTGATTTATTGTTGTCTGTCCCTTCCTCATCATTATCCTCGGTTAATTTGGAATCCAACAGCTGATTCATAACCAAAGTCATCAAATTTATCCATTGAGGACAATTCTTTTTAGAATGGGGTTGTTGGTGAAAAGTGCAAAAATTGTCCATCCCTACTTCGTTAAGTTCATAGATGCAGGGCTGTGCGGAGGGGGTTGGGATTGATTGTTATCTTCCCTTTTTTTGTAATAAGGCTTATAAAACTTCTGGGCTTCCTTTTCCTTTTCTAAGTCTATTATTCTGTTAGAGAGATTCTACATCATCTGCAGCCATTCTTTCGAAATCTGGTGATTGCTCCTCTTTAGGCTTAGTAGTAAATAACAAAGCTTTCCTCCCAACAATTTTTTCTCCCGACTGCTCAGGATAGTCTTTGATGCTTTTCTTTTCAGCCTCCACTCTTTCAGCTTCTTCATAAGTCTCTGCTAGCGTAGGTTTGGCTTTCATTTTGGAAAACATCGCCAACTCGGGTCCTAGAGCTGAAGTATAATACTCAATCAGAACTTTATCCGAGGGTTTTTCAGCTTTAGAAAAATTCTTAAGATAAGCTGCAAATCTTTGGGTAAAACTATGCACCTTCTCTTTTCTTTCTTTCTTTAAAGCGCACAACCCTTTCATGAGATCCACATGAGTTTTTTGGGTTGCATATTTTCTTCTGAAAATCCTTTCAAAGGTATCCTAGTCTGGGATAGAGTTTGCAGGAAAACCAAAATACCATGATGCAGCTGCTCCTTTAAGGGTATGCAGAAAAAGTCTACAAACGGCATCCTCATGTTCCCCAGCCCTCAACCCTTCTATTGCCAAATAAACACTTTGTAAATGGTCATCTACTAACATTTTCTCATTTGGATCAAACTTAGGCAACATCTTCTCAAAAGCTTGAGGTAAGTCATACAATGGAGGTGTTAAGTTCAAGGGTGATCTGGCTTTCCAAGCCGGTGGTGGATTTGGTGGGTTAAGTGGCTGATTTGCATTTACACCTGCCATGAGTCTGGGTGGAGAGTGAGCAGGTGAAGGAACAGGAGTACGCGTAGGAGAACAGTAAGGTGTGTTTGGGCCTACTTCATTCAAAGGTTGAACAACTTCCTGTAATGCTACTTCTACTATTCCAAATCTCCAACCAACACTGAATCTTCCAAGATGGGACAATCTTTCTTCTTGTATTCTCTTCGGGGTAAATCAGGGATAATGGGTAATCCTCCAATACTCTTTACATAAGCTCGTGTGTGTCTTCTTAGATCATTTACTACTTGGTTATCCACAACAAACAAATGTTCTCTATTCTCTTCAGTATTTGGATAAGGAAATAAACTGCTTTCAAAACTATCACTGGTGGAGTTATTTCGAGGAAAAGGATTTCCCCGGCCAGCCATGCACTGGTGGCCCTCCTTCTAGCGCTAGAAACTGTTGAGGCCTGAAAATTCACAGGCAACAATAGCAAGGGATTCTCCCCAGTCAACGTTCCCAACTAGCTCGTGACTGTTTGGTGTAGGGAATCCGTCCGGTTTGCGGTCCAGCTACCGTAGGTCAAGTAACGAAAACAAAGGGTTTTACCGGTTGCGGCCCGGTCTACCGTATATATTTTTATATTTTTTGAATTTAAGTATGATATGCAAGTGCCTATCTAAGATGCAGATTGCTAAAGAATGCAAGGAGTGGTCACAATGTGATGCGCAGGTTCTTACCTCTCGTCTTAGACTCTCTCGCATCTAAATCACACACAACTAGAAAAACAACACTAACTAAGCTATCCCTAGGGAGCAAGATAATCAATTCATGAGTAATGTAATATTGTTCATATGTTAAGATAAATCACAGATAGCTATTCTTAGAATCAAAACACATAAACATGAATAAAGATATACACGACAAGATAGCTCATCAACTGTTAAAACATTCATTACTCATAGTGGAAATTATCACAGAATAAACCAGAGAACATTCATGTAATAACATAGGTTCATAAAGTTAGAACGATCTCATGGTTAATGAAACACAGCTGAAAACGAAATAGTTCCCCTTCAACATTGTTCATTTCATCACATTTGAACATTCCACACAACACTTTCTGCAACAGGCAAAAACTTGTAATTTATTATTGCAAAACGAAGTAGTTCCTCTTACAACAAGTGGTTCACAAGTTTCTCTCAGAGAAAGCCCCTTTTCTATCTCACTCTCCCATACTTATACCAATGGGGGAAACCTTTCGGCTCCCCAACCGTTCCCTCTCACTGTTTTGTCACTTTGTGAATGCTCATGATTCATCTAAACGTTACATTCCAGATAAAGATTTTATGAAAGCCGAGAAAATCTAGGTAACTGCCGGAATGCCCAAGCATGAGGCTTTGCTCTCTAATGATTATGCTTGACCATTCCTCGGTCTCCTTTCGGACCCTCATAATTTTATTATTCGAGCAACGATTCTGCCGCCTCATGCTCTAACATGCTTTGTCCTCTGATTGCACCTTCTTTGCTGCAATAATCTTCAACAGGATTCGAGAAACTGCCATGTCTGTCTACAAACAAACTAGAATTCATCATTTAATCCACCTATCTTTAATAAACATCAACCATAATACAAATAAAATGAAAACTGGAAGAAAAGGAAAACGGAGCGGGCTTTCTCGTGAAAACATCAACCTAAAAAGACAAAGCACAATTGTCATCTAAGAAAAAAGTGAGGATCTCATGACAACCGGTATGAAAATGATTTAGAAACGTGCATATAAAACCCCCATCGATGAATCAAAACACTAGACATCGGATGGTCAGTGCACTGTAAAGCCGCAACGACATAAGTCTAACGGTCTAGGGGTTCTGGAACACACATCAAAACCCGGAGCGATAAAACATCAGGGGCGGGACTTACTGAGGCGTCGGATAGTTAGTGGACTACACAGCCGCAACGACGGAAGTTGAAAGATCAAGAAAAACCGCAAACTATTCAATAGGACATCGGCGAAAAACAAAAACTGTCCCACGGGTAGTTAGCCTATTTTGGAGCCGCAACGACGGAACTCAATTAGCCTGCGGCCTTCGATCACAGTCAAAGCTCTTTCCGAAAAATGCAAAGCAAGGTTTTTTTTAAAACAAAACCTGGGTTTAGCGAAAGATGTTAATTATTGGCACCACATTTAACTATCCTTCGAAAGAGAGGCAACCGAACAACCAATTTCAACCTCAAAGATAAAACATTGTAACAACCGACTGAGCCTTGTAGCCCATAACATGCACAGACCCAAGCGCAATCCCAAAAAACAAGAAAACTGGCCTCAAACAATCCACATGTATCAGAGTAGGAACAAACGGCCTTCAACAAAATCAACAAAGGGGGGCCAAAATTTTAGAAATTTGGGAAAAACGTTGCAGCTGCAACAGGGACCAATCAGGTGATGCAGCTGCTGGAGAAGGTGCGGAGGACATCACTATCATCATTATGACTCATCCTATGTCATTTCCTTTCCTCAATAGCCCAAATCGATTTCTTCAATAACCATTTAATCATTTTTTAATCTGCCTTGGGAAACATGAACCTGCTAAAACAATGTCCTAGGGTTCCTGCGTTGTCCAACTGAGCCGACCAAGATCTCTGGGATGGGGGTACTATGGTACAATCAAGTGGATGGCCCCCCTATGCCACATACAACTCCCTAGGAGATCCAATAAAAACATCTCCCTTCTCAGACACATCATCCTGTGAAGCAAAACTGCATCAGAACTGAAAATAAGCTATCTCAATAGACTCAAAGAGTCCAAATACATCTAGGGTGTATACTCATACCCTTTCTAGGTCTTTTCCTGATCATCAACAATATCCAATAGACAATATAATCACTTGTAAATGACCAGATACCAGTAATATAACTCAGACTGTCATCCATATGCTGCAAGTGTTACACGGCTAAGACATGCTCTACAAATAATTTAAGTAACAATCATAACAAGTAGTAGTCACCTCACTAGTGGTACATCAACCAAATACATATATAGGGTTTTATTTATTATTACTCAGACCAAACTTTCAGGACTATACTCACTTCATAGTTGTAGTCAATTTTCTAGTGAAGGGTGAAGGCTAAAATTTACAGGGTTAGGACAAATGATGACTACCAATTCAACATTGTGACATTTCGGATATGGAAAGGGAATACTCACTATAAGCATATGCCGGATAAACAACAACACAGGGGATGGCAGTGCCTCACAAATGGTTGAGTTGTTAAGAGAGCGCTTATTCAACTTAGGCATCATGTCTACATCAAGTTTGATCCAGGTTCATTAAGATCATCAATTTTATTTCAATGGCCTTTTTGGCCTATATGACCCTTTGGGACTTCATTGGCGCTTAAAAGCACATCTAATTGCAGCGTTCATCAAGGACATATTCAAATTTATAAGGTCAACAATATTTGGATATAGGATATATTTAACCATTTCTTTTGGGACCTTTTCTTATACCCTTCACGGGGTATTTTAGTATTTCATTTCTCTTTCCCTTTACTCACATATGTTAAGAAACACATTCTAGAGTTTACAATTTCCATGGGCGCATATATAAACATTTCCAATACAAGCAGTACATGAGCTTTCAATTTTAGCCAACAACATCTCAAGTGACGAGGGGAGGTTCTGCACAGTGCCAAACATCAGGACAACCGACCAGAATGATTTAGGCATACAATACAACTTAGCAAAGGCAAGTTCTGTCACCAACTCAGAGCCGAACAAAACATAAACATGGAGGTTTTTCCAACAAAGGTTCTAGCGGGGAAAGGTACTCCATGCCACAAGTCAAGTAGTAAGTCAGGTTAAAACAAAACTGGAAGGAAATGGATGGGTGGAGACAATGCAATGAAGCCAACACTAGCAAGCCAGAGTATGGTGGGAATGACTATCTCTATTCTCCCTAGGGAGGGTAAAATCAATGAGTATAAATCAGGAATTTCGAAGTCTAAGTAGGGACATCAATACACAACACAAATACATCCAAGTCCATATATTTATGACCGCTAGATCATGATACTAAATGCTCGTACATGACACAAAAGATGAGTATAAGAGCAATGATAACCATAACACAATATAATAAATGCTGAGTCATAACAATGGAAATAATCCATCTGAACCATCATCTGTCCAATGAGAAAACACTAATACCAATCTGGGCATCACTAACTACTCTATAAATGACTACATGGCTACATCAGTCCTCGAATCTGAGTGTGTTGAGACTTAGCCCTGACATGGGAGAGTATAATAGTCCACTAACAAAATAATGATTTGTCAAAACTACTCATCTTAGCATCGCATATGTGGGAGATATGGCTGAAAAATGTACCGAATCTTAAAAATAGAATATGGTAGCCCAGCTACCATATATGTGATAACATTTGGCTCCAGCTGGGACAAGTGCTTTGCTGAAAAGAGCGCTTGAGAACCTCAGAATCTTTGGTCCTCGCACTCTGCTTCTCGCAATCCTCGATGAATCCTTCCATCTCTGCAACAGCTACCAAAATGTCACCGACTACCTGCAGCCTGTCTAGAGCTATACCAAACTCACATATCGGTCGTCAGAACAATATGTGGATAAATAAAATACTAAAAATAAGCATGCATAAACTGGAAAAGCAAAAAGTAAATCTAATATATATCCATAAATTCTTAAGAAAATTTTGATTTTTTAATATGCAGGGAACGAAACAGAAATCAAAACTATACTAAGAGCTTTAAAGGTGAGCTTCAGGAAAATATGCAAGATTCTACACTACTGCCGGGAAAGGCTTATTTCATCCTTCCTACCCTACTCTAACCAATTTAGACAAGTGTTAAGTAAAATCATAATCCAATGCAACCACTTGCTGAACGAATCTATTGAGATTTCTTTACAGTTAACGACACAACAAATCAAAGATGGCTTGTAAGTAATGTAAGTGAAAATTGAAACCATTTTAACTTGCTGTTTGAAATTCAAAGAAAGATATAAACAATACGGAATGAAATCATGCCAAGGATGAAATTGACATTCTAGTAACTCATCCATGAAGATATTGATAGGATCATAAAAATTACGTGAGTTTGTTCTTGATGGAAGAAGACAATATGACTTATGATTCAACCACTTGAGACAGTTCTTTGTTTTCTCCTCTATCTTACTAGGACATTCAATTCTATTCACTCCAGAAGAAATGGAAGAATCAAATGGGGAAAATTTGTAATGTAATGAAACCGAGAATGAGATCAAGCCCATTTGTTGCTTATAAATGGACAAAAGATGAAATTGATATTTATACAGCTTCTCCAACCACCCATGACAAATATTTTTAAATTGAAAAATATTATTTATTACGGATGACCGAGAAGGGAAATGGAGCGCATTTTCTCCAATTGTGTGACCATGCTTAAAATACTAACTGAAAATTCAAAAGAATTGCTTGATTAGAACACAAACCCATACAAGAAGACTCAGAACGTTGGGATGGGAGGGTGGATTGGAAATTTTCTCCCAGATGACTTGAAATAATTGATCTCAGAATTTGATAAGAGGGAAAAGCTTTCAATTTAATTCTAGGAGTGATTTCAAGATTTGAAACAAGATCACTACCCAACATATCCTGATTAAGGATTGGATGAAGAATTCTATCGATGCTGTTAGGACAAGGACCCTCATTGTAATGTTCTTGATCAAGTTCACTTACAACCGTAATCATGTGATTGTTCTTCTTTAAGCTCTAGATAATTATCAATAAGTTCAGTTTCAGTTTCTTTATCACCCTTACAAGTGTACTCTTCAATCACAATATGACCACAAGATTGCTCTTCAACAGAAGTTTGATTAATTTCAAGCTTTTCTTCTTCCGCAGTGATATAATCAAATTCTGAATCCAGATCCTGATAGGTTGAATATTGACTCAAATTATCGTCAATTAGGCATGACTATGGGGTTGCTGTTTTAAAGGCTCTTTAATGAACTCGCAAATGGAAGGCTTAACTATAGATGTTTCCCAATGGTAATTGTTAGGTTCCCTTCCACAGATTAAATCCAAAATTTGCTCTGTGACTACTTCAGGTAATAATAATAGAGTAGCTTGTATGATTTGATTGATATCCCTCGTAGTTTTAGCATGAGGTTTTGAAACATTATCCTCAAAGTACTCTATAACATTTTTATGGACTGTACAAACACTCATAATTTGGAACATTTCAGGAGAGGAATGATGCAATTGAGAAAGAAAATTGCCAATATACTGATTATAATCATTGCTAGATTGACACTCTAAAGAATTTTCAGTGTTCGTACCCCACTTATCTATTAACAGATTTGTGAACATGTCATACGCAGTGATGGATTCTGGTGCTAAATGATCAAACCATAGTTGAACATCCCCTCGCAAGAATTCTCCTAGGGCTCGCATAAAAACATCTTCATTTTTCGCAGCTCAAATTTCCATGTAATCCCAGAGAATGTCCAAATGATTTTCAATAGATATATCATTATTTCCACTAAACTGGGGAAACATCCTAGTGTAATCGTTTGGCATAGGATGAGGTGCTTCCGATATTTCAGAAAAATCAAAAGGAGACCGTTTGTCTTGTTTTTTAACAACTCTGGTTACTTGGCTATAAGGCTTTGAGTGGGACTGACTTCTAGGTTCATGTCAACTTATAGGTCCACTCGGGATGGTTGGGAAATCTTTATTGCATGGGTGAGGAAGTTGGTGGGTATCATAAAGATTGTGATAACTAGATTCATACCCATAGTCATGCTCGAGATCATCCTCATACCCGTAGTCTGATCTCCATCTATCCCTTTTGTTTATTTGTCTTGTAGTTTCAATCATTTTTGGTTTATTCCTTTACGTACCTCAAAAATACATATGAATTCATTATGATTTATGAGATGGGTTTGCTTCTCAGTGGAGTCACGTTGTGGAGTCTCCAGGTGAACCACGCAAGTAATTCACTGAAAAGAGATATGTCGTAGGGAAAGGTGAGGTATGTTGAACCAAGGTAGGCCTCTACCTCCCCGACAACGATGCCAAAATGTTATCACCAACCTTGTAGTTTCCTATGTGAGGTGGATCCAGGATGGATGGTAGAGGGGCAAGCAACTAAGGAGGTGGAACCAAGATTGCCTCGACTCCCAAATGGATGGTTGTCACGCCAATCGAGGCAGTATTCACTTTATGTTATCTTAGCCTAAGACAACAAAGGGCATTAGAGGAAATTTCAACTCAAAATGGGCCTCCTAAAAAGAATTAATAAAATAATAGTTAAAATAACAAAATAATATTTATTAATTTTGGAGGAAGAAAAGAAAAAAACTACTTTTTTGTTTGTATTTTTGACATATCTCCCTGTGTTTTTACTCAAATTTCAATCGAGAGAGCTCGTTGGATGCGGAATTAAATTCTGCATCCAACGAGTACCCAATCGGCATACTTTTGATGGACCCCGCTGCCCCAAAAACAAGAAATACTTGAAAAAATGTGATGATGACATCATCATCACATTTTTTCAGGTATTTCTTGTTTTTGGGGCAGCGGGGTCCGTCAAAAGTATGCCGAGTGGGTACTCATTGGTTCCGCATCCACCGAGCTCTCCCGATTGAAATTTGAGTAAAAACATGGGTAGATATGTCAAAAATACAAACAAAAAAAGTATTTTTTTTTAATGATACCTATCCCCAAATTTATATTAAAAAAGTGTTTAAGGCCTATACGGTATTTCAAATTTAAAGCAATTTCATTGGCTAACACATGATGACATGGAATTTGAATTAGAGTTAAAAGGCCCATTTTGAGTTGAAATTTTCTCTAATAGGAGACCCAAATCTATTCCTGACAGGAGAGATCAGACCTAGACACCAAATCGGATCAACGAGACTTGAGGTACGTAAAGTGTAAGGTAATTGGAGACCTGAGATATATGGAGGGTGTCATTAGGTGTACCAAGGCTTTGGATGAAGGCTTTAGACATATGAGAATTGATCCAAAGTGGAACAAAGGTGACCTATGGGGTAAATACTAGATCTAGGGTTGAGGTACTAGCAACTGGTGAAGATATCCACTGCCTTGGGAAATGTAACCAATGTAGGGAGGGAAAGGAAAGGATTGGGGCTATCTAGTAGCGATTGATAGAATCGATGATAGATATGACAATATCAATGTACCCGTCATAAGGGGAAAATCAGATTGCAAGGAAAAGAGGCCAAAGAAGAGGCTAGCGCTAGGGTTGGAGATCAGTGCCTTGTCAGATCTAGGGAAATGGAGTCACTATCTTCCCAGCGTTGGGAGAGACTCACATGGGAGATGCCCCAATCTATAGACCCAGAAAGGTACTTTGACCGAAAAAGTCAGTTTATGGGAGAAGCCAGTAGCAAGGTGGCTAGCGCTAGGGTTTGGAAGGGAAGATCCTCAGATATAGGAAAATATAGAGACCAATAGCTCAACGTTGGAGGAGAAATGGAATGAGGATGACCTGATCTACAAACCCAAGTTGGAAAAATGCCAAAAAAATCAGATCTGGGAAAAAGTCAGAAAAATCAGATTTGGGAAAAAGTCAGAAAAATGATGGGGAGCGCTAGGGTCCTGGAAGATAGTATCTCAGATCTAGGGCCACTTGTCAGCATCTAGCTCAACATTGAAGGTGATTTGGAGAGAGGAGGACCCGATCTACAAACCTAAGAAGGAATTTTTTCCAGAAAAATCAAATCCTGGTAAAAGTCAGAATTTCATGAGGAGCGTTGGGGTTTGAGCAAACAATTTTCCAGATCTAGGGAAAACCAACCACTTTTTGATCAGATTTGAGGGTGAATTGGGGAGGGGGAGACTCGATCTACAAAAACCAGCAGTGGTTTTTCTAGAGATTGAGTGGTTTATTTTTTTAGTATTTTTTGGTTTTTTATTATTATGGAATTTTTAGTAAAATGAGGAAAAACAGGTACAATGGATTGAGATATAGAAGAAAGATACTAACATGTATATCTTACCTGTAAATCCTTGCATATTCCTTGATGATGATGATCCCTGATATCTCGATCAATTTGAGAAGACCTGTGTGATTTCTAAGCCCAACGTTTTGCTCCAAGTGACCAATGGGCCCTCTCTCCTACACAAGCAAACATCAACAATATCAGATTTACTGTGTCATGAGAAAAATACAAGATCTACAAGAAAATAACAATATGTAACCATAGATCACAATGAAGCTAATGAAAACCCCCTGATACAAGACAAAGCCAATCCAAGCGAGTTGAGGATCCCCTGTAAAAACGCCCAAGACGAAGTCGCCCTCCTGTAGAGAATACAATGATCCCGAAAACATATAGATATCACACAAATTCCCTGAATTCTAGGAAGAAAAATACTTTCCAATCACCATCTAAGAACACTAGATGCAAAGGAGATCCAATAAATATCGACAAGAAAGTTTTTCTATTAATCAGATCCAAGAGCCAAAGACCCCTTACAAATGAGAAGCTCTTTCCTTTAAATAGGAACAAGAGAACCAAAATCCTAACTAATTTCAAAATGAGTGCTAAGATTAAAAGATATAAATGTGTAATCAATGGTTGAGATGAGCTCAACATACAATACATGGATCAATGTAACCATAAAGTACCGAAGTGGACTAGATCACCCAAAAAGAGGGTACCCCACTCAACAAGAAATAAATGAAGCACATGGTGGGTCCATGGAGTGTTAACTAAATCCTTTTGGGTGTCCCCATGGCACAATAAAATAAAATAAAATATTAATTTTTTGACTTTCTGTCTCTTTGAGGAAATCGTGAGCCTCCCAAAAGCTCTAGAAAATAATATAAAAATGGCCAAAAAATAGGTGTGGACCCAATCAGGTGCTGCAACTATTGGAGAAGGTGTGGAGGACATCACTCTCATCATCATGAATCATCCTATGTCATTTCATTTCCTCAGTAGCCCAAATCAATTTCTTTAATAGCCATTTAATCATTTTTTTATCTACCTCAGGAAACATGAACCTGCCAAAACAACCTCCTAGGGTGCCTACGTTGTCCAAATGAGCCCACCAGGCTCTCTAGGATAGGGGTACTATGGTACAATAAAGTGGCTACACCTCCTATGCCCCATACAGCTCCCTAGGAGATCCAATAAAAACATCTCCCTACTCAGACACATCATCCTGTGAAGCAAAACTGCATCAGAAGGGTAAAATGAGCTTGACCATCTCTGCAAGTGCCCAAAACTGAAAAATAAGCTATCTCAATAGACTCAGAGAGTCCAAATCCTTATAGGGTGTATACTCATACCCTTTCCAGGTCTCTTCCTGATCATCAACAATATCCAATATACAATATAATCACCTGTAAATGACCATATAACAATAAGATAACTCAGACTGTCATCCATTTGCTGTAAGTGTTACAAGGCTAAGAGATGCTCTACAAATAATTTAAGTAACAATCATAACAAGTAGCATTCACCTCACTGGTGGTACATCAACCAAATACATATATACGGTTTTATTTATTATTACTCAGACAAGACTTTCAGGACTATACTCACTTCATAGTTGTAGTCAATTTGCTAGTGAAGGGTGAAGGATAAAATTTACAGGGTTAGGACAAAGGATGATTACCAATTCAACATTGTGACAATTCGGATATGGAAAGGGAATACTTACTATAACCATATACCGGACAAACAACAACACAGGGGATGGCAATGCCTCACAAATGGTTGATTTGTTAAGAGAGTGCTTATTCAACTTAGGCATCATGTCTACATCAAGTTTGATCCAAGTTCATTAAGATCATCAATTTTATTTCCATGGCCTTTTTGGCCTATATGACCCTTTGGGACTTTACCAGCGCTTAAAAGCACAACTAATTGCAGCTTTCATCAAGGACATATTCAAATTTATAAGGTCAACAATATTCAGATATAACATATATTTAACCATTACTTTTGGGACCTTTTCTTATACCCTTCGCGGGGTATTTTAGCATTTCATTGTTCTTTCCCTTTACTCACATATGTTAAGAAACACATTCTAGAGTTTACAATTTCCATGGGCGCATATATAAATATTTCCAATACAAGCAGTACACGAGCTTTCAATTTTAGCCAACAAAATCTCAAGCAACCAGGGGAAGTTTTGCACATTGCCAAACATCGGGACAACTGGTAAGAATGATTTACGAATACAATCCAACTTACCAAAGGAAAGATTTGTCACCAACTCAGAGTCGAGACACAACATAAACAGGGAGGTTTGTCCAACAAAGGTTATAGCAGGGAAAGGTCCTCCATGCCACAAGTCAAGTAGTAAGTCGGCTTAAAACAAAACTGGAAGGAATTGGATGGCTGGAGACAATGAACAATGAAGCCAACACTAGAAAACTAGAGTATGGTGGGAATGACTACCTCTATTGTCCCTAGGGAGGGTAAAACCAATGAGTATAAATCAGGAATTTCCAAGTCTAAGTAGGGACATCAATACATAATACAAATACATCCAAGTCCATATATTTATGACTGCCAGATCATGCCACTAAATGCTAGTACATGTCACAAAAGATGAGTATAAGAGAATGAAAACCATAACACAATATAATAAATGTTGAGTCATAACCATGCAAATAATCCATCCGAACCATCATCTGTTCAATGAGAAAACACTAATACCAATCTAGGCATCACTAATTGCTCTACAAAAGACTAAATGGCTACATCAGTCCTCAAATATGAGTGTCCTGAGAATCAGTCTTGAAATGGGAGAGTATAATAGTCCACTAACAAAATACCGATCTGTCAAAACTGCTCATCTTAGCATCTCATATGTAGGAGATCTGGCTAAAAAATGTAATGAATCTGAAAAATAGAATATGGTAGCCCAACTACCATATATGTGATAACAACAACCAGAGCGAAATTAACCCATACAATCTAAATGAAATAAAATATTGCTTAATAAACTAAGGAAAATGGGGAAAACCTCATGGGAAACCCCCCCAATAAGCAGGAATCACGAAACAAGCTATACTTAAGAGGACATTTTCCTCTTTGAGCAAAACATTGTGAATCTTTTCTTCCAATCTGCATCACTGTGCAACAATAATGCAGTATCTTGGTTCTTCTTTGCATAAGCATCGTGATACTGTGCATGTGAACCTATCAATTTTCTTCCAATATGATGAATGTTGCTTGTGTTTCTTCTTTATGGAGGAGGAATGGAATGATTAATTTTTTTCTTCAGTGGGTCAAATTGTTGATCATTTGCTATCATCAAGTAGCATTTTTTCTGGAAGCTTGTTGCACCACTCTATAGATATAAAAGTTGTGTGAGAGAGTGCAACATGTTCATTCTGGTACTGGGATCATTTTCTTCTTCTATCATCTAGATTCCCAGCACCATTCCCAGTTGCTTCAATGAGATTTTGGGCACATTTAGGCTTAGGCCACTGATTTAGAATGGGAGCTAGATGTGGATCTAGATTCTCATGAGGTATAGCCTCAATATCAAGATCATTCTGATCTTGTTCCTCATCATCTGAATCTGAAACATGAGACAAAATATCATCATCAAATGGAAAGGAAGAGTGTTTATACCTCTTGCTTCAGATTGTGGTGAATTAAGCAACTGATCTTCTTCAAACTGAACATTGCGCTCTATGAAGCAATTCCTAGTTTCAAGTTCCATCAATTTATATGCTTTTGCATCCTCAACATATCCTAGTAGTATGCATTCACTACTCTGGGCTTGGAAGGCATTTCTCTTGTCCATAGGAATCTTGTCCAAAGCTTTGGAACAAAAAACTCTAAAGTGTGAGACACCAGGCTTATGCCCAAATAGTGTTTCGAAAGGAGTGGCCCCAATCATTGCTTTGTGAGGCACTATATTCTGAATGTATGAAGCATAGTTTATAGCTTCAACCTAAAGAGAAGGAGGGATATTCTTTTCCTAGAGAAGACATGTTGCCGTCTCCTTCAATGATCTATTTTCCCTCCCAGCCATACCATTATGTTGTGGTGTGTATGGAACTGAGTGCTCGATTCGAATCCCCTATGATTCACATAACTGTTGAAAATATCTTTTAATGTACTCACCTCCATTATCAGATCTAATGGACTTGATATTCTTTCCGAATCTATTTTCAACCAAGGGTTTAGAAAATTTGAAAGTTTTGAACACCCCTAATTTATGCTTCATAAAATATACCCAACACAATTTGAACAATCATCAATAAAAGTAATAAAATACCTGGATCCATTGATTGATGTTGTAGGAATTGGTCCTAAGACATCATTGTGTATCAGATCAAGTGTAGATGGAATTCTAGTTTCCTTCCCAACTTCATATCTCTTCTCTGGATTCTTACCATCCAAGCAACCAGGACATACTCCATCTAATTTTTGGATGAGTGGAAAGCCCTCAACCATTTTGTCATTGTGAATTTGTTGGAGATATTTGAAACTAAGGTACCCAAATATCTCATGCCACAACTTGCTTGTGTTATTGGTATGAGCCAATAGAGTTGTTGGATGTGAAGTAGGCAGGAAATGGGAGAACTCAGGTATGATTAGAAAACCCTTTTGCTATGATATTTCCAATAGATAATTCAGTGATTTCTACTGTGTTAGAGTGGAATGTAACTATCTTGGGAGAGCCTGTATGAGTCATTTGATAAATAGACACCAGATTTTTTGTAAGAGAGGGAGCATAGAGTACATTATTGAACTCACCATGTTGGATTTTAATAGAACCTCTCCCAACAATTGGGATTTGACAGTCATATCCCATATGAATGCTAGGTCCTTATGAGAGATTTAGAGTGGTGAAGGATTTCCTAGAAGAAACCATGTGGTTGAATGCTCTAGAATATATCAAATAAACCTTCTATTAAGTGAAGCTTTCCTTTAAGGCATGGCACCTCTCATGATCTTTTGTCGATTGTCCAACATCAAAATTCTTTGCTCCTTGTGGAAGGGAATTATTGTTTTGTTCAAGGAGTGTTGACAACTGGTTAATGGTATTATTCATGCACTGGCTCTCTGGATGAAAGCCTCTCATACAGTAGGGACATCTAGTCTTCTCAAATTTATTCTTTTTCTTGGAACTTGAGGCTCCATCAGAAGATATCTGATTCTCCTTTGGCTTCGAATTAGTGTTTTTGGTCTCCTTTCCTTTGTGCTTCCCTTTTTCTTGCGCATTGTTTGAGTTTCCTACAAAGAGTGCTTGATTATTGGAGGTTTGAATCACTCCCATTTAAACCAATTTATCTTTCTCATCTTCTTTTCCAAACAAATATTCAATCTTATCCCAAGATTCCTTCAGAGTCTTTAGTCCCTCAAGATGGAACAAAATATCTTGGGAGATGTGAGTGCACCATATGAAGCCGAAGTCTTCATCAAGTTGATTAAAAAACTTGTTCTTCTCAACATACTGTTGGGGCTCAACTTCTCTGCCCATTGTCATCCTAAACAGACCAAGCTTGCACAAGGCCACTTGCATATCTGCCCTACAATCAATGTAATTGAAGGGTTTAAGGATTCTAAGTACGAGAGCGAAATAGTTCTCCATCTTTCTGTATACTGATCAATGAATTCCTCAAGAATATACGTAGGTACCTGCAATAAACAATGCAAGACCAATTCAATTCGCAATCATATGTCAGTTCAAACAATTCCACCTCGACAAGTGCACTTTATTGGAGTCCGTCACACCTGGATAGACTTCTCTGAATATAATACAGAGGGATAAATGCTATGATTCCAAGAATTATGTGGAAAATCATTTGTTTCTGGTGCACAATGGAGGTTGGAAAAGATTTGTTGCTATCTTGAACAAGGCTCTGATACCATATTAAATTTGTGAACCATTGATTTACAGGAAAATATGAAAGTTGTAGGAAGGGAATTATGGAGTGGAATAATCTAATAGAATGTACACTGAACAAGAAATTCATGCCACAAATTTCAAATAAATCAAACAAGAATTTCTCATATAAAACTATATTAATCTTCATTCATTAATCAATAATACAATTATTATACAAAAAAATAGAACTCGAATGCTAAAGATAGGATTCGAATATATCTGTTCTAACTGATTGATTAGCTAACTCTGTGTGTCTAAATCAATGTTGGAGCTCACTAGTTTAACTATGGATGTCTAAATCAATCTACAATTAGTTAACTAATGAGGTAGGTGGGAGAAAGGTGCCACTCTCCCTTCAATCATGCAAAATTGGCACTGGGCTAACTGAAAGTGATCTAACTGATTGTAACTAGAGGTTAACTCAACATAACTACTTACCTACCATAGCCAACTGATGGAGGCTGCTGGTGGCACTCAGAGTGGGATCCTATAATGTAGTTATTAGTCTCAAAGTCACATAAACTCATTCATGCACATGGAGTAAGTGGAATATAACCTCTATGTGTGTCCCCTACACTCTAGTACAGTAATAACACAGTAATAATTACCCCCTAAGTTAGGGAAATAGACCAAATAGACTATATTGGACAAATAAGGATTAATTAATACTAACACATACCCCCACCTTTGATAGATTCCTAACATATTTTCAAATAGGTGAGGCTAACCACATGCCACATATTATATTGCATTGGTTGGGATTTGGCTCCTATCACATATCAATGAAGACTCTTTTCATGCAAGGATTAGTGTATATTGAGTACTTTAAAATCCTATTCTTCTACAAAGCTCTATTCATCAAGGGTGTCTTTCCCAAACTAACCTAGCAATCTGCATAGCACAATATTCTTTTCCTAGAGTCTGTTGTTCAAGATTAAACACCCTTGTAACCTAGGGTTTGGGGTTACCAACTTACTTCTAACCTTGCAGACAATTAGCTTTAATAAATTATAGAAAGGAAATAGGAAGAAATACTTGAATCACCCTATTACCGACAGTTGATCCAAGCTTGATCTTCTTCCGCTCTGCTTCTCTCCAAAGCTTCCAGGGATGCACCTCCTTCACTTGCAAAGAGAAAATTCTCCAAGTACAATCTTATACATGTATATATGACATGTTAGATAAACAATATATATAGTGATTAATTGAATATATTCATCAACCATAATACATGAAAGAGACTCAACACAATGTTGGAAGAATAATTCTCTTTATTAACAATCAGTGAATGAGATAAGTGTACAACCCAATGCCTGAGACAAGGACTCCTTTGCAACCAAAGGACTCTAAGTTCTACTTCTCCAAGACTTCTGAAGATATACCACCAGCATAACTTTGCTCTCCAAACTTGATTGATTAATGCCCTCCCCAAGGTCTCTATTTATACTTTGGGAAATAGAGTGGTTTCGAAGGTTGAGGAGGTTGAGATAGTTGGGGTAGTTAATGATTAAGGTCCAACTAATATCCATTAATCATGATTTATATTTTTTAATGTTGAATGAAGATGTACGTGACTATTAATATAGGCAACCCGCGTATGACACGCGAGTTGCTTAAAGGAAACTCACGTAATTTGATGTACGCGGGTTGCAATGGAGATAGTCACATACAGTACGCGTATTGTCAATGAGAATAGTCACGTACGTATGCGAGTTTCAATGAAGATAGTCGCGTATGCCATTCAACACTTAGAAAAATAATATGGAAATCTAGTTGAAAGGTAAATACATCTCATGTCATGCTCATCTATAGTGTTTTGGAAAACTTCAATCCTAAGATGTCCTTTTGTGTACCAACATAAGGAATGTCGGCACTCAAACGGAGAAGTTCCATTTGGGTTGATAACAGATGCTCCCTAATGTGTGAGGTCAGAGGGAAATGATGGCTGAAATACATTATAATCTTTAATCTTGGAGAACTCAGAAGTCCAATAGAGTAGAGGTAGTACCTGAAACAAATACATAATAATGTCATATACAAAGTCATATCTGAGGATGCTATGTTCAATATACTGGAACACTAGCTCCTTTACAATATTTGAGTACATCATATAGTACAGGTATAAGACCACATATATTACAAAGGTGGATCGAAGCCACAATATACAATAATGATGAGTCTTCAAAAGATCTGGAAGCTGTGTAAGTGACCACAACATAACCTTGCGCAACTTAGTCCATAGATGTGACACTAAGGTCTTCGTAAAAAATCCCAAAGAACTAGTACAATCCAAGCCATGTGAATAGATGTTATTGAAGTCAAACATGAATAGGATTCAACAGATTGTCAACCAATAGGTGATAATTGACAACTGAATCAAAGGAATTCACAAAAATGAAAGTGAATCCTAAGGTATGATTGTCAAAACTCTAGGTCTTCCTCGTCAGGAAGTGCTGATGCGGAACCATACTATGATAAGGAAGGCAATAGATCCTCCAACGGATCACAAGAGTGACTAGGAACTGGGTAAAGGAAGGGAGACACAAGTAGTAACAGATACGACAATGATGGAATCAAGATATACATCAAACACAGGGTTAAGTCCTTAAATAGTGAGCACGACACAAAGATGACCCAAGGAAGCTTTAACTTTATAGATAGTACAACTAGACTTATCTGTCATGTAGGAGACATGATCAGATTCCCCAGGTAGAACTGACAAGAGGAGGAGTAAGAAACTCGAAGTAATAGCTGAATTGAAAGTGAACACTGAGACATGAGTATCGAAAAAGACAAAGAGTGTTATGTTCAAGGAGGACATGCTGCCATCGACTGAGAACCAAAAGAAAACTTCTTCCTTACCTTCCCTGTTAAGTTTTAACGAGTCCAGGAAAGTCAACTTGAATCTCTCTTCATTTTTTGACAAGCTTCAAGAGAAAAGAGAATAATGATTGATAGTGTCACTGATTCGTGGATTTTATGAGCCTGAACTAGTACATGCTCACTTGGTGTTTTCACGTTTAGAGAGTCTGAAAAATCCAAAGAAGACTCCAGGGGGGTCCTTTTTCGTCCAATTTAGTCTCCTGAGGCCGGAAAAGCATAAAACATACCACAGAAGAACTCTCTTAACTTTAGTAGAAGAAAAGGTGAACGTTTTTCGTACTTAGTCAGGGAGGTCCGAAAAAGGTTAAATTACCACCTACCCAACGCTCCTTCGAGAGCAGCATATAGCTTGAGTTTTACGAGTGTGAAGGAAAGCAAGATCACTTGGAAAGATCCATTTGAGTACGAGAAATGGGGCTTACAACAATGAACCCGATGCTTTGTTCTTGGTGTTTAATGAGCATGACAAAGACATAAAGTACACTCGAAATCTTTTTCATGTTTAGGTCCAGAGCACGAAAAAGAGAAAACTAAGCTCATACCGAGAGTTCCTTTTTCGTAAGTTTAGTCCCTCAGGTCCGGAAAAGTGATAAACCTATACCTAAGAATACTCTTCTCAATTCCGTAGAAAAGACAGTGATCCTTTCTCGTATTATTCCACATGGTCCGAGAAAGAGATAACCTACCACCAATGCGGATGCCCATTCACATATTCTTAACGAGCTTGAACGGATAAGTTTACTCGGCAGTCAAGTATATTTTGAGGAGTTAGATCTGGGCCTAAAGAAACTCCATAAGGGCAGGGAGTCCTATAAAGGGATAGCTTGTAAAAAGAGACCAAAATGAGGCTCGATTTGGCATGAAAAATAGCTAAAAATATTCCCTTGAACTTATGACAGTTATAGCATCAGTATCAAAAGAGAATAAGTAGGTTCTAAATGAGGATACTCATGGGAGGAAAGTCCTATCCATTGAAGAACAATGGTAAAAACAAGGAACTAATGGTTAAAGATACCATAGTCTGTGGTCGAAGTGTTAATGCTAGGATCAAGATGGATTAGGTATAAATGCAGAATGCATGTGAAATGACCAAAAAACCATCCTAAATGAGCGAAAAACAACTTAAAAAACGACCATAAACCTGTCACATGGAAGAAAAGATATGGCATTAGTTTAAAAATTATGAACTATAGGAAAAAAACCCACTTTGAAAATAATTTTTCTATAAATAGTTCAAAATATGACTAAAAACTCACCATTTGATTTTTAACCATAAAAAGACAATTTTTACCTCTACCTTTGATTGCTTGGTGTGGATGATTCGGTGGACCATTCCCAAAACCGCAAGTGTCAGGTAAAACTACACTCCATGCTCTTTCATTTGATCCAATAAATTGTCAATTTTGAGCCCTAATTCATGTTTTTAAGCACCCTCAAATCATGGACACTGTGTACGCGGGTATGGTATGTTAATTGTCGTGTACACACATTCTGTACGCGGATTTCCCGAAAGACAGTCACGAACAGTATGTGACTTGCCTAAAAGACAGTCGTGTACGCTGTGTGAGGTAGAAAAACAATGTATAGGGTGAAAAATTTCAAATTTTATATGAATCTAATAGTTTGCAATTGCTTGTTTATTAGATTGAAAGATGGTGCTTCAGTGGAGGGAGCGGGAACATGAAGACATAGACCAAGAAGCTCTTCAATATGGCCCCATAGTGAATGTTTTACATCAAAGTGGGTTATTAAAGTTTTTCTGTGCCTCACCTATGCGGGCAAATGTCCGCCTCTTAGATATTTTGATAAATTATTGGGATCATGATTTGGGCATGTTTGAACTTCAAGGTGAGTTTCTAGAGATTACATCAGAGGATGTTTATTTCATTTCCGGTTTATCACGACAGGGAGCTCCAGTGAACTTGGAAGGTACTGGCAGAGGTGGTGACCCTCTAAGTGTACAGAACTGTATCGACATATATTGCAAGCCAGGCACTCAAAAGAGGGGTAGTTGCATCCATATTGTTCACATTCACAAATTTCCTTTACAGGTATCGACGAACACTATAGTGAGGGTTGCAGGGTCATCATCACTTCACCTTGCAACTCGGAACCAAATGAGACTAGCAGTAGACTATATGCAGGGAGTCTTATATGACTGGTGCTTGGGAGTGATCCCGATAATGAGAAAACAACTCTCTAACTGCAAAAGAGGTAGGAGGAAGAATTATGGTTATTCCAGCATATTAGTAGCCTTTTTCTTTGAGAGAGTGTCGGGTTTGAGTCTTGCAGTACCATTTCCAGTTCGTTCTCCCCATTAGCCTAAGCTGAGTAGGTGGGGAGATATCTTCCTCCGCTAGGGAGGTGGTGGATCAGTCTAGAGTGTCTATGATGATGACTTCTACTTTTGGTGGGAGCGAAAACTACCAGCCTTGGAGCAGTTTGCATATGCTGGATTAGATTTCCAAGGTGATACCGACCTATTCCTCCCTCCAGGAGGAGCATGGGGAGAGTTAGGTAAATTTTATTTTCAAAATTTAAATTTTTTTATGAATTTTAATTATACAGATATATACATATGCATAAGAGTTCTAATCCTTTTAAAAATGTCAAAATGCAGATATTGGACCTGTCCGCCCTGCTGGGCATCCACGCATGTATGTGCGTCCTATTTTGGTAGAGGACCAGGGTTTGATTAGGGTTCTTGAGGGGAAGCTGGACAGGCTTACCCAAAAAATACCTACCTTACGGATTGAACACATCCCTGCCATAATGTAGGAGTTAGTGGATGGTGTACCACCAGTCTGGATACGTCTTCTGAGGCGAGTAGCTAGAGCCGTGCTTGTGTACATAGATGCTGTTGAGGCTGCTGAAGCCGAGGAGGCTGAATAAGCCCGAGTGCAGGGTGATCAGGGGGACCAGGGTGGTCCAAGTGACTAGGGTGGTCAAGCTTAGACCTAGGAGCATTTGATGGAATTTGATCCATATTTTGTATATTTTTTGTATATTATACAGTTATGACTAGATATGAGGATCAGAGACTAGACCTATCTATATGGACAGATATTCACACACACACACACACACACACACATATATATTTTGCCGATTTATTTACAGATATTTTTTAATGTGTCTGCTGTATATTTTTATGTAAAACGTGTTGAATGCCAATCCAAGATATAATTAGCATATGCATCAGTTAATGAATTTTGATTTCTTGGAATGTGATTGAATGTAATGAAGTCAAAATTTCTTTCCAATAACCTAACTTGCTTAAATTGACGTAATAGAATAGGGTTCCGCAACTAATAATCCCGATTGAGATGGGAAACCACCAGTTGAGAGTCCAGTCGGACTTCCAGCTGAGTGATACCACGTGACAAATAATTCCATAAAAGCTCAATGAAGGCCCTGTATTCAGTGACATTATTGGTCGCAGGACCTAAGCAAGCGCCTCCTGAGGCAACTGACTATCCTGAGGGCGGATAAATGACCCATGCAGCTGAAGCAAAATTACAAGTGTGGTGACTGGCGCCTCTAGTGAAACCTACGAACCACTCAGAAGACATCTGTAACAACCAGCAGATGGTGTAAAAAACACAAAATCATGACCTATTGTACATAAAAATAGATACAATAAAATACAGGAAAAATTGCTAAGCCTAAGCATAGTACTTTTTCAGGTAGAGCCCATTTCTAGGCTCAGGTAGCTTATTCCCATTGAAATCAATCAATTCATATGCACCCTTATTTAACACCTTTGACATGACATAAGGCCCCAACCACATAGACCTGAATTTTCCTGCCCCCAGGGGTTCTTTGTCTTGGTCCCAGATCAAAACAAGCTCCCCTTCAGAGAAAATCCGAGGCTTGACTGATTTATCGTATTGGCTTTTGACCCTATTTTTATGAGCTTGGTTTGCTGTTAGCACATCTCTATGTTTTTCATCAATATGTTCTAAATGTAATAGACGTTCTTCTAGCTCAGCCGTATCAGGTAACACATGAATAGAAATTCTTAGGGACGAGATTTCACATTCAATTGGGGTAACGACTTCCACTCCATGAAAGAGTTGGAAGGGGGAAAACGTCGTAGCAGTTTTTACATTGGTTTGATATGCCCAAAGTGCAGGATACAACATGATATGCCAGTTGGAACGACCTACATTAATAGTACGTTTAAGGATAGTTTTCAAAGTTTTGTTAACATCCTCGACTTGACCGTTTGCTTGGGGATAGAATGAAGATGAATGTTCTTGTCTAAATCCTAGCATAGTGGTAAAATTAGTCATCATGCTATTTTGGAAATGACTTCCATGGTCAGTGAAAATCACTTTAGGTATACCGAATCATGCGATAATTTGATTGAACACGAAAAAAGCTACAGTTTCCCCGTCATCTTTAGAGGTGGGCATTGCCTTTGTCCATTTCGCAAAATAATGTATAGCGACAATGATACATTTGTGCCCCCTAAATGAGGCTGGGTTACACATCACATAATCAATCCCCCATTTCATGAAGGGGACCACTGAGATGACGGGAAATAAAGGAGAGGGATGCGACCGCATCTTTCTGGTGTAAAGCTGACAAGGATGACAACGCTTCACGGCTTCCACACGATCTTTAAAGGCCGTGGGCCAGAAATAATCGGCACATAATATCTTCTGGGCCATTACTAACCCAGATAAATGACCCCCACACACTCCACTATGGGCATAATTTAGGACAATCTCTGCTTCCTTGTGGGTAAGACATCGACGCAAAACAGAATCTACCCCCCTGCGATATAAAGTATCTCCTATAATGAGGTAGTTCTTGGCATGTAGGCATAGTTTACGTCGTTCTTCCCGTGAGAAAGATGCAGGATACTTCAAAGTCTGGAGATAAATAAGTATATCTCCATAACAGGGTTCAAAGGTGGAAATCAAAAAGATATGCTCATCTGGGAATGAATCTTCTTCAATGGCTAAATCTTCTTCTACTAGAAATTTTGCAATGAGCTCAGCAAAAACTAGGGATTTGGCGGATTGAAAATCCAAGTCAAACTCTTGGAGAATGACTATCCATTTGTTGAATTTGCCTCCAACTATCCATCGAGACAAAACATATTGAAAATGATTAACATTTGCCACCACCGTCGTAGTCCTCAGTAAGATGTAGTGACGTAACCTCTGAACAACATAAACAACTACTAAGGCCAACTTCTCGATGTGGGAATACCTAAGTTCAGGTCCAGCTAAAGCACGATTGAGATAGTAAATGACATGCTCTTGGAGCTTATCGTCCTCCTGGACTAGGACAACCCTATGGTCGACTCAGATGCGGCCAGATACAATATAAAATCCCTAGAGTAATCTGGCGGATGCAATAATGGTGCGGACAACAAAGCTTTTTTTAATGCCTCGAATGCGAGTTGTGCAATTTCATCCCATACAAATGGGGTGTCCTTCTTTAACAGGCACATGAAACCCTTAGTAGTATTGGCATAATTTACAATGAAACATCGAAGGAAATTGGACTTCCCCTGTAGGCTCTGAAGCTACCTGATAGAATGAGGAGGAGGCAGATTTACAATGGCCTCAACTTTCAAAGGATCCACCTGAATGCCTTTGTTAGAAACAATGAATCCAAGTAGTCTCCCTGACTTGAAACAGAAAACACACTTGTGGGGATTCAAGTGAATTTTATAGTATCTCCATCATTCAAAAATAAAATGCAAGTGATCTGGGTGATCGATCCTCTTACGAGAATGTGCAGGCAGATCATCAAGGTAGGGTTTGACAATGGCATTAATATCATGAAAGGAAAAATTCATTTCCTGCTGAAAGGTTGCCCCAACATTTTTCATTCCAAAGGGCATTTTCTCGTATGCGAAGGTACCCCAAGGACAAATGAAAGCTATTTTATGTTGGTCTTCCAATTTAATTTGAATTTGATTATATCCGGAGAAACCATCCATAAATGAAAATACTTCACTTCCTGCGCAAGCATCAATAATTTGATCTATAAATGGTGTGGGATAGTTGTCCTTAGGACAGGATTTGTTCAAATCTCGAAAGTCAGTACACATGCGTATGGTCCCTTGGTTTTTATCAAGAGGAACAGGGTTGGATCCCCATTCTGTCAAAGCTATGGGATAAATAAAACCGGCTTTCAGCAGTTTCTCTACTTCAGCCTTTACTGCCGCTGCTTTACGCGGGTTAATAGGTCTCAAATTTTGCCGAATAGGTTTAGCATCAGGGTATGTTTGGATTTTGTGCTCAACTATAGATGTATCAATGCTTGGAATCTCCTCATATGACCAGGGAAAAACGTTGTGGAATTCCTTAAACAAGGCCATATAGATCGCAATCTCCTCAGGAGAGCAGTTTGTGCCGATATGCACATTTTCCACAACGTTAGGATTTATAGAGATGTTTATAGGGATAGTAGCAGAAATATTTTCCATGTTCCCCTCGACAAAAATTACTTCCCTTGGTAATGGATTAATGGGCATATCAACATCGTCTTCCAGTCTCATATGAAACTCCTGGTTCTCTATCATGCTTAACTCTGGAAGAAAATAGGATCAATGGTGAAGATATTCGCAGATCTTATCTCGTCTGCACATGGCTTCATCTGAAGGTAAAACCATATCTAAGCAATATCTAGAATGCATAGAGTTTTCTGCCCAAGCAGGAAGATTGGCTTCTTCCAGTTCCTCTGAGACTGTGAGGGGGACCGGAATGGGATCAAAAATGGTACGGGTAATACCTTGATAAGCAATTTTTGCTGCCGATCAGGGCACTTCAGGTTCATGGTGGGAAGGGAGAACCCAAGGATCAGTCCTATTAACAATCGTAGCTATAGAATTCCCCACACTAGTAGAACCTATATAATTAATCAGAGCTAGAAAATCAAATGTGCTCATCAATGATGCATACATTCGAGCCCCTAAGCTCTCTAAACTAGGTTTGACCTAATCAACCAATGGTATAGTGGAATCATTAGATTCCATGCGGCCTTTTCGAGTAAAACTGAGTTGGTCAACAGTAACCAACTTCCATTCATGTGGAAACACTACCACCCGAAAGGCGGCCGATGCAATAGAAGACATGGCATAAGTCCAACTTCTCCCCAAGAGCAAGTTGTAATCCAAAGGTGCATCAATCACCTCTACCTCAACAGACACTGCTTTCCTTGCCAGCTTAATTTCAAAAGCCGGTAGGATACCATGTCGACGGAATGACCTTCCATCGAAAGCAGTAAGTAGGGTGTTTGACGGAACTAGCTCTGGGGATCCAAGAGCTTTCCAACATGACAAGGACATAACACATGTAGAAGCACCCTTGTCGACAACTGCCTTTCCAATGGTCTTTCCACCATGGATGACATCTATCAATAAGGATGCATGATATGGTAGGTGAATTTTGACATTATACAAATTAAATTTTGCCATGAGACTCGATGAGTCCATACTGCCTAAGGCTGCTAAGAGTGCATCCCACTGGGTGGGAGAACTCTATAACACCTCTAAAGCCGACATTGCACAAGGTGTTTGGGCTAAGTCTTCAACTACAGAGTAGTTTGCTGCAGCCCTAGCATTAGGATTATGCAAGGTCTTCTTAAAGACACCTTTCGGTATCTTGGGCATAATTTCGGCAGGTTTCTCAATCATAAGAGGGTTAGAAGTTTCACCTATTGAATTATCCTTCTCTGAGGTCTCTTTTTCATAGTTTTTGTTCTTGGTATGTAGTAAAGTTTGGGATCGAACCATGTTGATATAATTGGGGTCAGGAGCATTTGGGGTGCCCCCTCCTGCATTTGAAGCTGAAGCAGAATTCTGTCCCTAGGGAAAAGGATCCTTCAGGACAGCGGGTTGTTGGGATTTTAACAGCTTCTGAACTTGTTCCATAAGGCGACATAGATGGGTAAGGTGATATTCATGGCACAACTTACATGGGAATTTCACCTTCTTCTTTTCTTTCTTCCCCCCATCAACACTATTTGTGGGTTTTTGCGTGTTTTGGTTTCCCTCCCCTTTCTTTCCTCACTTATTTTTTCCACTGGGCTGCTGATTTCCCTTCTGAGAGGTTTGTGCAAAAACATTTGCATTTTGGGGTGAGGGGGAACCCTTTGCTACCTCTGCCATAGAATGTTTGATGGACAACTGATGGAGCTATTTTTCCAAAGATTCTACAGTGGGATAATTTACGGAACCAACCACACCATGGACAAGGGGTCTAGGCTTAGGTTTCTCTGCATTGTGCATTGGCCTCGGTGCCTCAGGGATAATCTCATATAAGATCACAAACTAAGAATATATCAAATCTAGTTGCTGGGCCCTGAGGATAGCTTCTTCCTCATATGTCACTCCCGAAGTAGATACATCCTTAGATATATAAGGAAATAAGGACTTAAGGAACCATTCTAACAAGAACTCAGGAGGAATATTGGCTTTAATAAGGCTCTTTCGTCTTCTCCACTCTTAGATGTGATCTGAGATATGGATGGCCTTGTTCTGCCGAAAGGTAGACAACAAGTCTGTTCCGAAATCATATCAGACAGGAAGCTGGAAGTGACTAAGAAATGCATTAGCCAAGTCCCAAAAACTACTAAACGCAGCAGAAGGCAACTCAATGTACCGTTTTGCTGCAGTACTCATCAAATTTCTTTGGAACAGCCTCAACCGAACTGAATCTTCATTCAGTGAGTTGGAAGAGCACCATAAATGGAAAGTGGTGGCATGAGCTCTAGGATCGTCACCAACTTTGCCTTCGAATTTTGGGATATCCGAGGGCAGCTTGGTAGGGATGGGTGGCCAGGAGGGATCATGTCTCACCAGGTCATTCATCAATTTAGACAAATCTGGAAAGTTTAACGTTGCCAGGAAAGGGAGCTTGGGTCTAATTGGAGCACTAAAAGTACCAGTTTGGGGATTAGAGGGACATGCCCCCATATTCCCATATGTGAAGGTGGGGTTTCCCCCTGCTTCCGGTTGTGAATTGGATGGGTTGCTTTGGGAATGATAGCATCCATAAGCCACAGGATTGTTTCTGTGAGGTGCAGTATAAGAGGTTCTAGCTGCCCTAGTTGAAATTGGGTTTTGAAATATAGGAGTAGGTATCCCTCCGCTAAAAAGAGAAAAAGGAGAGCTCGTGAACAGAGTTGAAACTAGAGTTTGAAAACCTTGACCATAAGGGTTAGTGTTTCCAAACTGCACCCCTACATATGAGGGTGTTGGGCCTACGTATGGAGTGGATGGGGGAATGTGCCCCCCATTCCAAGGAAATCCTTGGACAAAAGCTGAGGATCCTATAGGACCACTCTGGGTAGTGTGTGCAAAGGAAGTTGGAACTGTAGGTACACTAGGAATCCCAGTGACCATACCACCAAAAGCACCTGCTAGACTTGTGGGAGCCGGTGGTTGAGCCACTCAGCTTGTTGGAGTTAAGGGCGTAGTAGGTATACTTGTTCTAGGGGCACCTACCGGGGGAGGTAGTACCCCTTCAGTCGGAGCGGCTGAGGTGGAAGTAAAAGAACTTTCTCTTGCAGTAGGCATTATACTACCCACAAGCCACCAATCACGGGTGGGTCGAAAGGATGAACCTGAACGATCACATGATCATTTAAATTAGTTAGAGGTGTATTAAAATTCCTTGCAAACTTGTCAGCCTGCAAGTCTTCTATTTCTACTATGTTTAAATTAAAATGGTTTTCCCTAATTTCTGGTTCACCTAGAACTTTGCTAACTCCTATTTGTTCAAAATAACCGTCTGTGTCTAATCTCCGCCTTTGAGGGGGAGGTGGAGGTTCCAAAGTAATAAGCGGAGGAAGGTTTTGCAACCTTCATGACCTTCTAATAGATTGGTCCTCCACGATTGTAAATTTGACTCTTTAAACCCTAAGGTTGGCTAAACACAGACAAACAACTGAGCAATCACTACAAAAATTCCTAAAGCCTCAACAATCACAAAGGGTACAAGATATGCTTTCCTGAAGAAAGCCGAGAGACAGTTTCTTTGCGTCCTTGAAGAGGTTCTTAGGCACAAGCGGAGGAATCACCCACCACCATCCTACACTTTCAATAAGGGTTACCTTCCAAGCTCGTCCAAGGTGAATCCAAAATAGCCTTTCGGTTTACTTGTGTATAAACCCTTGATGCCAAGAGACTAGAGTCTACCTTAACTATATCAATAGTTTGGGGGGACAATCGCAATCCTGATTCATACGCATGGGTAGGGTAGCTGAGTCCGAAAATATGTCTAGGACAGAATCCCTAGATGCGTAAAAACCTTGGTCTACGTTTCGACAAGGAATCAGAGGGTTATCTCCTCAGTCCAATGGCTCCACTTGACCTCGTGCTTAACTCCCATTTGAGAGGAGATTCCTAGATACTATCGATAAAGAGAAGGATTTACCTATTGATTGGCCCACTATGTCTGAATTTATGTAGTTATGGGGAGTTTACACTTCCTATCCCACAGGTCTAGCCTAAGCTAGTAGGTGTATGGCCCTATGAAACAAAAATTACTAATAAGTTTTAAATTATAGTGTTCATTTTAAGGGTTGTTTTTACTCAGAAGGCAAGTGGAGTGAAAGACTATGATGTTATTGACTCGATAAGAAACGTAAAAAAACAGGTGTATAAGTCAATTTCAAAGCAAATTATCACTACTTAAAACAAGCTTCTCTTTTTTCTGTTGTAAATATAAACTAATGAAAATGCAACTAAGAAAGAGAAAACTAAGACTTATTTTTGTAATTTTTGAGATTTTATTTAAAAACTGAAAGTAAAACTACCATATGCAATTTGAAATGCAAATGTTTCCAATGCTTTTCTTTTCACTTTTCAAATTCCTCAAAGATTACTATGCACCTAAATGAAAAAATTCTTGAGTATGCTTGAATAATCTAACTATATAAAGTAAAGAAAATGAAGTAAAGTAGATTTATAAAAACCAAAGATCAACCACCTAAGGAAGACTTGGAAAACACCCAGCTGGGGGAGACACAATGAATGGAAATAACTAAAATCAAACGAAGGCAAGTGACATACCAACACTATTCGGAAATAGAATGGGATATACGATATCTAGAACCCTGATCACTGATTCAGACAAACAGCACTTGGACCTATCACCCAACAGGAAAATCCACTTCAAATTACTAAAAGAAAGACAATCCAACCAATAAAAACTCAAGGGCTTACTAAAAATCACGAAGTATGGTTAACAGGGCTATCAAACCTATAGTGCAATGCTAGTAATAAAGACCATCAGGCAAGACAAAATGCACAGAAGGACAGGGACAAGCAACCCTAACCCAAAATTTTTGTTGCTCAGACTTGTACGTGTCTGTCTACAAGAGAAACCCGCGTACTGTACACGACTGTCTAATACAACAACCCACATACAAAGAACTCTGTACATGACTGTGTAGCACAACAACCCACGTACAGGAGTAAAATTTTTCAACAAAAATAAAAATTATGAAGGTCTTCAAACACCACTATAAGTCTAAACCAAGACACAACACCACACGCGAAATCAAAGCAAAGACTGGGCAAGGATCTACAGAGTTAACCCACAGTAGGTTGGGCTCCCCAGTGGAGTTTCCAGTTCTGTTGTTTAGGATTAAACACCCTTGTAACCTAGGGTCTGGGGTTACCAACTTACTTCTAACCTTGTAGACAATTAGCTTTAATAAAGTATAGAAAGGAAATAGGAAGAAATGCTTGACTCACCCAATTATTGACGGTTGATCCAAGCTTGATCTTCTTCCACTCTGCTTCTCTCCAAAGCTTCCAGGGATGCACCTCCTTCACTTTCAAAGAGAAAATTCTCCAAGTACAATCTTATACATGTATATATGATAGGTTAGAAAAACNTCATCAACCATAATACATGAAAGAGACTCAACACAATGTTGGAAGAAGAATTCTCTTTATTAACAATCAGTGAATGAGATAAGTGTACAACCCAACGCCCGAGACAAGGAATCCTCTGTAACCAAAGGACTCTGAGTTCTGCTGCTCTAAGAATTTTGAAGATATACCACCAGCATAACTTTTCTCTCCAAACTTGATTGATTAATGCCCTCCCCAAGGACTCTATTTATACTTTGGGAAATAGAGTGGTTTCAAAGGTTGAGGAGGTTGAGATAGTTGGGGTAGTTAATGATTAAGGACCAACTAATCTCCATTAATTGTGATTTATATTTGTTAATGTCGAATGAAGATGTATGCGACTATTAATATAGCAACCCGCGTATGACACGCAAGTTGCTTAAAGGAAACCCGCGTATGCTGATGTACGCGGGTTGCAATGGATATAGTCGCATACAGTATGCGAGTTGTCAATGGGAATAGTCATGTATGTATGCCAGTTTCAATGAAGATAGTCATGTACACCATTCAACACTTAGACAAATAATATGGCAAGCTAGTTGAAAGGTAAATGGATCTCATGTCATACCCATCTATAGTGTTTTGGCAAAATTCAATCCTAAGATGTCCTTTTGTGTACCAACATAAGGAATGTCGGCACTCGGATAGAGAAGTGACATTTCGATTGATAACAGAGTCTGAGACACATTTGCAGGCATTGTTGGAGCAGTTAGTGGGGAGAAAAAATAGGTATTTGTTATTGATCAAGACTCAAGATGAGCCCCCTAATTGGTTGAAACTTGAATCACAGATGGAATTTTATAAAACCACAGAAGATCATCCATTATTTTGGTATTCCCTTTGGTATTAAAATTTCTATTGTTGATCAGTGGAAGTGGACAATGGCCAAATTTGAAAAAAAAAACAAAATTGGAGTAGCCTTGATCGTCCACTCACTAAGAATGTTACAAAGTTGATATAATTCTAGCAACATAGTGCATTTATTATTCCTCCCCTCTTCCTGTCTCAAGAAACCTATAAAATGTTGGGCAAGGTGCTTAGAAATTTTATATGGGGCATGCGAGGTGGGGAAAAATGGATTCTTGTAGTGCCTTGGGATATTTGCACTTTACCAAGGGATCACGGGGAATTGGGAATCCCTTACATAAGAGCGCAAGGAGATAATCCTTCTAGAAAATGGGTATTAAAATTTAAGATTAATGGAGAGGGAAGCTACATGACAACTTTTATTATGTCCATGAGTCAAATATGCTTAATGCATTAAGGGTATGAAAGACCCTTTCAACTTTGTGAAATAATATGTAGCACTAAGACCTCATACTTTAAGGATAAATGCCACTTTAAAGAGTGTGGAATGCATGGAAAATAGTGTTTGATTCTCTCAAATGGATATTTGAGGGATCCTGGGATGCCTATGATCTAGTGTTAAGATCTATTTGGATGTTTCATTCTCTAAGAGGCCAGCTTGGTCTCTTTACTAATTTTATGGTAAATGTTTGGTCAAAAAAGGGATTTTCTATTAGAGGCCATGTGGAACCATGACCGCCCACAATGGCATAATTGGCATGATTGTAATGGAGCTCAAAATTTAAATAGAGCATACAAACTTGCTTATGGGGACAATTGTAGAATGATTCCTTATAATTACTATTTTAAAATGCAACTCCATGGGTTAGAAGCTACCTGGAGAAAGTGGAAATGTAGTAAGAAGCAATTATACTACTATGCAACAAAGGACCTTTATGATATTGTAAGTACACCTCTGAACTCGTTCCACATTTGACAAAAAGGTGGGGAGTCAGCGATCTTGAAGCACATTAGCTACGGAGGAGCTAGTCTATTTAAAAATACCAGTCTTCCTTCAAACAAAAAATATTGAGGTGGATTATGTTTTACCAAGGTTTTGCTGTCAAGACCACGCTTCGTAAAGTTGATTTTACAAATGGAACATGAAAAATTTGTGGTAGAAATGAAATGTTTAAGCATGTATTTAGGATATTCCTGTATACCAATACTTTTTGGGTATGGTCCCAAGTTGTTTACTATTTTTTCACTATCTTACTTTCTTAGAAAGGCCCTCTCCTCGGGGACATTTGGATTATTAGGGACAACACCAAAATTTTAGGTAGTGAATTGCAACTATCTATTAGTAGATTTATACGGAAATCCATGCTTAAATATTATTGAGTCTTTTTAAGTAGGAGTTGGTTTTGATTCTAAAAGTCCAATTCAGTTCCTTTTGGCAATGATATTGAGTCCCTTAGAACGAGGATCAAATGTTAGCATTTATAGCTTTCTTGTGAAGGAAATTTATTTCTAATCTTGTTGTTAGAATGATGTAACATTTTGTTCCAAGATGCAACTCTTTGTTCCATGAAATAATATATGATGCATTTATAAAAAAAAAAATATCTAACCAGAAAACTTAAACTAAAACCATAATTTCTGGTTTTCTAAGGGAATTTCCTTGAAAGATTCTTGTTATATTAATGTAATATTTTGTTCCATGATCAAAATATTTATTCCATGAAACAATATATGATAGATTTCTCAATAAAATATCTCGTCCAAAAGGTTAAACTAAAAGCACCCAGCCTCTAAGCTAAAGAAATATCATTCAATGTTTAAATTGGTCTAGTTCAATACTAGAATGTGGATTTTATTGATTTTTTCTTGATCAACATTATGAGTTTTATTGGTTGTATTTATTCATGAAGCTTTGTTATGCAATGCCTTCAAAGTTCAAACCATGATAAATTAATTCCAGTTATCACTAAAAAAGAATTGACAACCAACCATTTTAATAGAGTAATATCGATGAGGTGCAATAGTTTAACAACTGCAAATGGTAAAATTTCATTAAGAATCCTATGCATGTTAAAGTATTTGCTATGATGTTGGTTAAAATATATGATCTATAGCATCTGTGTTTCTAGGAAGTATTCATGTCCATGTTGGAAACCCATTTGTGCTAAGTTTGGTCTGTTGATGGAAAGTCTGTACATCCACTTTTGAAATGGGCTCTTTTTTCAAAATTTTTGTGCTCTACAAATGTCTGTGTTTTTCCTTCACTACGTAATCTCAATTTCTCTGTCAACATTTTGTTTTGGCCTCAATCTGGTAGTTTCATACAGGCAACATTTTCCCTTGTAACTTGCAACAACTACTATGATAAGGACTAGCTCCAACCTTCCCATATTGTGTATAGGGGAATCTAACATAAAAGAAAAGCTAGGAATTGATAATAGTATTTCTAATGTACTATGGGATATTTGAGAATTATCACTATTAGTGAGTCCTTAGTGGTAGTATATGTTGATAAATAGTGATAGGTTACAATTATGTGAAATGGCCTTCCCTTATGCATCTTGTGCATAATGATGCATGTGTGAAGTTGTTTAATCTTCTTACCTTGTGGGTATGTGTGCAGGTCAGAGATGAAAGTTTCCAACAAAATAACATGTATTGTCAAATACATAATACAAGAAACAAAAAAACTTAAATGTAAAAAATGTCATGAACTATGCCCATACATAAGCAACTAAGTAAAAGTCAAGAGTAAAGCAAAAAAATCTTAAATTTCTCAAAAAATGTCAGTAGTGGGCCAAAACAAACTAAAATTTTCAGATACACTTTTCCACTATGTGATAATAAAGTTGAACAAGAGATCTATTTCTCATCCTGTTATCGTTCTTTCTTTAGTTCCTTGTCCTATATTGAGACAACATTAGTACAATATGCATAACATACAATGGAAAGGGGAATGCGAACTAGAATGTGGAAAAAGAAACTAGGCTAGAGGGATTTTGGGATATAAGAAATATGAACCCACCTCCCTTTCTAGCTTTGGGTAACATGGTTTTCTAAGATAACAGTCTAGGAAATATCATAAATACAAACCTAAAAACATCAAACTGTTTGAGACTTAATGAGGCTACCATGTTTTTAGCCAAAAATGACTATAGGAGAAAAAAACATATTGTATATCTGAGGATGAGATGTTATTTGGAAACACTCCTAGAAAAGATAAAATATGTTTATGGTATTTTCTAAATACCCAGGCATATAAAAACCATAAAAAAATTACACACGGAGACACATTGCATAGACTTTTCCAGTTTTGGTGCAAGAATGGCTCTTTAAAAGAACCTAAGATACATAGAAAACAACTGAAAATCATTTATGATTTCTATGATTTGTACAATTTCTATTGAATTCATCCCAAAGGATTTAAAAGCAGTGATTCGAATCAAGTATTACACTTGCAAACCATATGGGCTCAGTATCAAATGGCCAGAAGTTATATATGTACAAAATATTAATGGCCTATCACATTGTCCAACCAACAAACTAAGTAAGAACAAACAATAAGAAAATGTGAAAGGATGTTATTTTAAATACACAAAATGATCAACAGGTTAGGGCTTGGTTAGATGGTAAAGAAGGCGTGTTCCAAATCCTTGAAGCAACATGTTTCACTCTTGGTGTGGTGAGATGACTACAATACATTGTAATATTCTCATATGGGGTAAGGGAACACTAGTGGCACATTAATAATAAGAAGTGTTTGCAAGCTGTTGTGCACTAAGAACAGTTGATGTTAGGGTACAAGAGTTATTAAAAGTTCAAAATGCAACCACAAAACCAAGCCCCAATAAAACCCATTCAAGTCCAACAAAAGAGTATAAACCAAATCTTTCATCGCAAGGCCTATAGAATTCTTGAAGATTAATGGACACAAATGTGTTTTTAGGGTTAAAAAAGAAAAACAACTTAAGAAAAAGAAAATCATTATAATGAAATGAAGACAATCCTCAATAGAAAGATGCACATAATATGCACTCACATACTAGAATAAAATGCATTCCTTTTACACACATTTCATATATTTTCATCTATGCCTGCATGGCTACTCTGATATTATCAACATATACACAATGAATATCTTCTCACACTCTCATCCATATTAGTACAAAAAAATAGTGGTTCTTACCAGAATAGTGCCTCATATAATCATGTCTCTAGAGAGTGATGCCGATGCCATTTCTACTTTCCCTATCATGAGGAAGTAGTCTCTTATCAAAACCCACTAAAAGGATCAGGAATAAACCCTTGTTGTAGAAAAATGCCTATACAAGCCATATATTATTGAGGGTTGAGTTGCTTGGGAATGTATTTCATGTCACTCCAATGTAGCGCTCAATATTGGAGGGGATTTGAGCCCCATTTGCATGGATTCTAAAAATTCTATTCTGTATCTTAGTTCCATATTGAGTTACCATGTTTTATTCTTCCATGAAGATAATAGAGGAGGAAATTACCTAGAGTTTGTGATTTCTTCTTCCATGAAGATGACAAAGGAGGAAATTTTGCCAAAATTTGGTGCCTACCCAAAGTTTGGGATTTTGTTTTTTGGATTTAATGAAATGGATTTTTTTATTTATTAGCTAGATGACACTCTCCTACTACCATCTCTTCATTAGTTATATAATATCTTACCCATTATACATATCTTTTCCTAATATCAATGTTTCCTTATTTGTATCAAGTCATTTTTATCTACCATGTTCCACTTCCTTTGGATTTACTACTTGATCTTGCATCATTTTGTTATTTCCATTTTCATCAAAAAAATATAAACTTTAAAAAATTTAATATATGGGGAGAAATAGTCCCCAATCACACCTATTAAATCACCTTTGAGTCAATTCTTACTATCTTTTCTTAGCTTGGCATATTCCTCTTCCTTATTCCTAGACGACACATTCTTTTCAAATGAGGGGCCATACTTTAAGATGACTTGCACAATTTCTGCTTAGATTTTTAATGAATTCATTAAGGTATTTGGACCAATTAATGGTTAGTATTGTTTAAATATACAATATATACATTATCCTAGTCGAGTGTCTTGAAGCACTCCCCACTCTAATTGTTTTTGCCGCTACATCAAATTTAAGGAAGTGATATGACTTATGGTGGGAAATCTAAGCCAACACAACTGGGACTAAACTATTTAATTGCATGGTATACATGGTCAATTTCATCGTCAAATTTTTAAAAATTCTAAATTTATCATCCAGGATATATGAAGGTATTTGCAACCCTCTCAACCTCCTATTGGATCTTATGAATTTTTTCATAGATGGATTCTGTGAGGTACTCATAGAGTTTAATAATTTGGATCTAATTTTGAGCTGCAAAAAATATCTTACGATTTGTTAGCCACTTCTTGTAATTGTTCCTAGATATACATTATATGATCACTATTTTAGGATCCATACCTTTTAGTATCTAATATATGTTTTATTTCTATGTATCCCATGTTACCTCCGTCTATTACTTCCCCTTCTAAATTGTGTGGACCTCTCACTACAACTAATAGTCTATGTGTGCAAGTGGGAATGAACTATAAGCTCTTCAATATATGGTCCCTCCTATATTGTGGTCCATAAGAGCATGAATGGTTCATATACCATTTCAAACCTATTCTTGTAGCCATTCCTTCTTTCTACACATATCCCTTATTTTGTGAATGATTTCATTGAGTTAAATCTACAAATTTCTATTTTTTATCCACATTTCACTCATGTATCATTTTTCCGAGTTTAGCGAGTTTCACACTTTGAAATAGTTCATATTTAGACATGCATTGATTGAATTTTAGTACAATTAGATGACTACTAACATGACCCACTAAGTAATTCACTTAGCACTTTGAGGAATCACATGGCTCTATATTTCCCCATTTGAATGCATGTTAAGGAAAGGGGATTACAAATATTCACATAAGTTAACTCATTGCACCTTATGACCTAATAGGAAGTGATTGAGTGGCAATAATTGTGAGGGAGATAAGAGAGATAGGTGGGTATGAACCAAGAGAAATGATAACATCAAACCAAGATAGATCAATGACGAGAGGGTTAAAGAAACATTACAATGGACTAAGGAACCTCAAAAACTTATCAATAAATGACCCTCTATTCTCTTTAAATAGATATCATGGAAAAAAAGGTGTTGATCCATGGAATATTAGTCATTAATATTGAGGAGATGTTGAATTGTTTGAATACTCTTTGTTTATAACATAATCGTGACCGTCATATTAGATATTTACAAATTCATAATAAAGAAACACACTTTTCCTGAAGAGACATTAGACCAAGTTGAACATAACTAACTCCCAACTCTCTAAATACCATAACACCATTCACAGTCACGCCCTTTTTGATACATCCCAAAGAAATCCAAGATGAATTAGGTAAGTAAAAATTGGTAACTCAATGAAACCATGTGAAGGAAATAAGCATCCCCATGACACCTTCTAAATGGTGCATAGTGGTGATATGGGAGTTTTATCACACTTCATAAAATTATAATGAGTGATTATCCAACAACAATTAATGCCATGTGAATCAAAGAGGTGAGGGTGTTTCTCATCACAATTAAGATGATTTTAAGATCACTAAATACACACACAAAAGTCAAGCACATAAGAGATTCACCTAACTCACATACATAAGTTACACACCAAACTCATGCAACAATTATAAATTTCAATTTGAGTTTCACTAGATTAGCACCAGTTCTATTTCAATAATTTTACAAAAAAAAGGTTAGATTTAGATTATCAAAACAAAATATTGCAAACAATAGTTTTATATGTAAATAACCTTGAACACTACTTACATAGATCAAATATTTGATTGTTGATCCTATAAAATATTGTTGCGACTAAATATGTGAAAATAAAAATGCAAAGAAATGGTTTCTCTACTTTATGACTTCTAGATAATTTCAAAAGAATCACAATACCTAAATGTAAGAATATGCTACAGCCTTGGAGAGTAGTGGAAGTCCTAAAGAATCCATCTTTGACCAAGGCTATATGCTACTAAAGGAGATATGGGTTGGGAAAATTTGATCCCCACTCCAATAAGCTTCCTCAATTGCAAATATATGAGAGGGCCCCTCATATTTTGTGTTGTTGAGAGAGGTTCATACAATAAATTTAAAATCAAGATTTTGATTTTTGGTGTCAATGATAAAAAACAATATCATATTCAATTCATTGACATTGTTCTTTATGACATATCGTCGTTATAAAATGGTATGCAGTGTATTATTAAGAATCATACCTACCCATGACCATATTCTAGGTGACTAACGGTGAAACTAGAACAATAGAGATAGATTCTTAGTTACCTTAGGTATGAAAATGTTGTGAGCATTAATATTATCAACTAGGATTAATTGGATCTCAACGATGATGTTGGCATGCTCTATTTGTTTTAAAATATAGATAATTGTTTGGAATAGGAATTCCAAGAGAGAAAGGTATAAGGGTTATGTGGTATATATGGGATGTTAGTTCTTGATGTGAGTGCAAGACCCATTTAAACCAACTAATTAATGTCTCAACTTTGTCCCCATGAAGTATGAGGACAACTGTAGATATTTTAATTGTGGTCATAATGATATATCTAATGGCCCATTAAATAGTTATGGTAGAATGGAACAATATTTTTATCACACAAGATAATTTGGGATCATTCAAAGTGAAAAACAAGGATTTTTATGCTCCATCTTGTTAGAAAATAGGACCGTAGAGCAATAACAGATATATAGTTAAATCAATAAACAAGATGCAAAACACATTAAAACATTACAGAGAGACACAGATATAATGTGGTTCACCCAAACGATGGGCTACGTCCACAAAGAAATTGCCAATCCTTTTATTACAGTCTAGAAAGATAAAGGGATACACCCTGCAGCAAAACCACTGCACTTCCTTTTTACGCTCTCATAGTCTCTATTCCAATACAATACAATACCATACTCAGTCATTTTACAATGCTTTCTTTTATAGGGAAAATACAATGGGAAAATTCTAGGGTTAACCCAATACCATGGGTCTACAAAACTATTGGCCAACACACATCCCAAAATTTTTTTCTTGGGGGCTCCGCCCCCCAACCCCCATATCTTGGGGGCGTTGCTTCCGAACCCCAAGGTAGGGGGAAAGAGTGTACAATACACCTAGGTTACAAACATGACTGAATAATATCTCTGGATTTGGAAGATTAGGCTCCACAACCAACAGTCTCCCACTTGGAGACTGATCACAGCAACTCCACCGCTACTGCAATTTCTGGATTATGATCTAGACCTTAGACTTGGCAAGTTTCTTATTTTCACCTTCATGCTTGAAGGCCAATAGAAACTGAGCAGGAACTCAGCTTCTCTCCGGTTACTCCCTTTGTCAACATGTCTACAGGATTCTGGCTAGTATGTATCTTTTCCAGTTTTAACAGTTCTTCATCTAGAACAGATCTTATGAAGTGGTACTTGAGCTGTATATGTTTAGTCCCGAATGAAAGGCTGATTTCTTTGCAATATGAATTACACTCTGGCTGTCGCTGTATAGTATACTATTCTCCTGCTTCTTACCCAATTCTTCCATGAACCTCTGCAACCAAATCATCTCCTTACTAGCCTCTGTAGCAGTAACATACTCTGCTTCCATTGTTGAAAGTGCAACAACCTGTTGCAGCTTTGAAATCCAACTTACTGCTGTTCTACCAATAGTAAACACATACCCTATGGTACTCCTCCTGCTGTCTTTATCACCAGCCGCTATCTGCATCAACATATTCCTATAGAACAGCGTCTGAAACTCCAAAACACAATGCATGTGAAGTGATACCTCTCAAATACCTAAGAATCCATTGTACTGCTTTCCAATCCTCTTTACCTGGATTATTCATATACCTTCTCACAACTCCCACTGCAAGTGCAATATCTAGTCTTGTGCACACCATGTCATAAATCAAGCTTCCAATCGTTGATGAATAGGGAATCTGGGACATGCAATTTATCTCTTCTTGTGTCTTTGGACACATATCCTTGCTTAGTTTGAAATGGCTGGCCAAAGGTGTACTGACTGGTTTTGCATTCTGCATTCTAAACCTTTGCAACACCTTTTCTATGTACTCACCTTGAGACAACGTCAATTTGTGATTTTTCCTGTCTCTTGTTATTCTCATACCAAGGATTTGCTTTGCAGCACCCAAATCCTTCATCGCATATTATTTAGCTAGTTTTCTTTTGAGCACATTTATATCCTACATGTTACACCATGCAACAAGCATGCCATCCACAAACAATAACAAGATAATATATCTTCCGTTATCTAGCCTCTTGAAATAAACACAGTGGTCAGAATGACATCTATCATAACCTTGTTCTGTCATAAACTTATCAAATTCTAAATACCACTGCCTTGGATCTTGCTTCAGGCCATACAAGCTCTTCTTCAACCTGCAAACCAAATTCTCCTTCCCTTTGACCTCATACCCTTGTGGATGTTGCATATAAATCTCTTCCTCCAAATCCCCATATAGAAAGGCTATTTTTACATCTAACTGTTCAAGATGCAAATCTTCTACCACCACTAGACTTAAAATAGTTCTAATTGAAGTCATTTTAACAACAGGAGAAAATATTTCATCAAAGTATATACCTTTATTTTGTGCAAACCCCTTTACCTCAAGTCTAACCTTGTACCGCTTCTTGCCTTCATCTTCTTCCTTCAACCTGTAAACCCATTTATTTTGCAATGCCCTTTTTTCTACAGGCAACTTAACAAGATCCCAAGTCTATTTTCTTACCAATGAGTCCATCTCCTCATCCATGCCTTGCTCCCACTTCTTTCTATTTTCTACCTGCATTGCTTCTTCAAAACATTCTGGTTCACCAGAATCAGTCATCAATAAATAATACAGTGAAGGAGAGAATCGTTCAGGGGGTCTACTTAACCTAGTAGGATTTCTTACAGTTGCAGGAGTTTCAGGTACCTGCTGCTGCTCTTGATTTTCTGGTGCTTTTGGAACTTCATTTTCTTTGATTTCATCAAGCATTGTGTACTTTGTGTTTTCCATTTCTTCTTTCTTTCCCTGCAATTGATCTTTGTACATGACCTTTTCATTGAATACTACATCTCTAATACTAATGATTTTGTGATTTTTAAGATCCCATAAGCGATAACCAAAATCATCAACCCCGTATCCAATAAAGGTACATTTCTTGGATTTAGCCTCAAGCTTTGTTCTATCATCTTTATCAATATGGACAAATGCTTCACAACCAAAAGTTCTCAGAAATGAGTATTTTACCTATTTACCTGTCCATGCCTCCTCTGGAATGCCACCATCCAAAGTGCTTGAAGGCCCTCTGTTTATTAAATAAACAACCGTGTTTATAGCATCATCCCAAAACTAGAAGGGAAACCCTGCATGCAATCTCATACACCTTTCATGCTCCATGATCGTTCTGTTCATCCTTTCTGACACACCATTTTCTTGTGGTGTTCCAGGGACTGTCTTCTCTCTACGAATCCCATTGTGTGAATAGTAACTATCAAACTCCTTGCTGCAGTACTCGTCTCCATTATCAGATCTGAGACATTTCAACCTTTTTCCTGTCTCATTGTCAGCCAAAGCCTTCCACTTCTTAAAAGTATCAAACACATCAGATTTTTGTCTAATGTAATAAACCCAATCTTTTCTAGTTGCATCATCAATAAAAGTAACATAATAATGAGAGCCACCAAGAGATTGTACCTGAGCTGGTCCCCATACATCTGTATGGACAAGCTCTAACTTTTCACTCTTCTTTTGTTTCCCAACCTTGAGAAATATAACTCTCTTCTGTTTTCCATAAACACAGTTCTCACATAATTCCAAACTTACCCGCTTCAGATATGGAAGCGGTTTCCTTGAGTGTAGAATCTGCATCCCCTTCTCACTCATGTGGCCAAGCCTATGATGCCACAACACCGCACCCGTTTCTATGGAAGCTACAGAGATAGAATAATCAGTATTATGAGGACATAAATATAACCTATCTACCCTATCTCCTTTTGCTATTACCAGTGATCCTTTAGTGATCTTCCACCACGTTTCTCCAAACATAGACAAACAACCGCTATCTCCCAACTGCCCTATTGAGATCATATTTCTTTTCATAGTGTTAGTTTTTTCAATATTTAAGCTAGCATTATGTTAGGATATTTTCACTGAGAGAATAACAAGCACAGCAATAACATAAGCACATCACATGCGACAAGAGACACAAAGAGTTTTGATAGGGGAAACCATAAATGGAGAAAACCCCTCAACTTCCTCTAAGATAGTATCACCACAAGATGTGAAACCCAAAATAGTAAGATGACCTCCCAACACAACAACAACTTCTGTCTTCTGTCAAGCCAAATATTTCCTTCTCCAAAGGTGCGCCACACTTGAGAGAGCAAGTGATGTAATTCACAAGTGATAAATAGAGAGACTCTCACTCTCTATTTATATTTTTCCATTGA
>LPNX010204262.1:392456-410552 GCA_001517045.1 Pseudotsuga menziesii | reverse complement strand
ATTTGAGGTGTCCGTCCTTGTCCCGGAGTTCGTTGATCTAGGGTTTGTCACAGAAACCCTAATTTTCAAAACTTGGAATCTTTCAGATCTTATTGGATGAACATATAGATCTCTTCAAATGGATCTGTCCAATGTACTCCTTTTCGGAAAACAGTGGAGGGAAACTCCCGGAACAGGAAGCCCTAATTTTCTGATTTCTTCTGCAGAAATGCCTGTTACTGTTTCTGTGATATCTCCGAAATTACGGATCCTATATGTCTGAAATTTCTCACTGAGGTAACCTCGCATGTCCCTGATCCAAAACCATAGGTTTCATCAGAATTGGTTTCACCATTTGGGATTTATGATCCTTTTCCCAAGGTGACCTGTTACAGGACTGTTCAGAACAGCGAAGTTGAACGGCATGCCACGTGTCACTGATTCATCTTCTGAGTCTGAACTTTGGGCCACAGAAATTAAAGTCCATGATATTTCTGGAACATCTTCAGGAATTCCATTTGGACCTCTGTAGCCCAAGATATTGCAGATCTCCCCAGGTGTCCTGTTTATGGATGATTTCTGGAAGAGGATGGAACCCTAACTTGGAGAGATCATATCTCCCCGAATATAGTGAATCAGAGGCTGAAATTTCGACACAGTGTGCATCAGGATTTTATCTTCGGCCCCTACCATTTTTAGCTTCTGAGACTTCACCAATATTGGAATATAGCGACTATCCCAAAACTTAGCAGTTTTAGTATTTAGGGTTTCTCCTAGCTAGGGGTCAAACTAGGGTTTGACTTTCCCGGAGATTTACCCAACCAAATTTCTTGATCCAGGTCTCTAAATTTCGGTTTTGATGAGGACAAAAATCCTATGCTGGTCTCACCCAAAAATTCCTCTTCTGTAGAAAGCCCTAATTTCCACATCGAAACTAAAAATGATTGAAATTGAATTCCGCATCGACAGAAAGATGCACCCTTCAATGGAGAGTCATCCTAGCATAATTTTGTTGAAAATATGTGGAGGAAGATCCACAAAATAGGAAGCCCTAGTTTCTGTAGCTGCACAATGTCTTCTTCTCAGGTTAGCTCTGATACCATGTTAGTTTTTTCAATATTTAAGCTAGCATTATGTTAGGATCTTTTCACTGAGAGAATAACAAGCACAACAATAACATAAGCACATCACATGAGAAAAGAGACACAAAGATTTTTGATAGGGGAAACCATAAATGGAGAAAACCCCTCAACTTCCTCTAAGATAGTATCACCACAAGATGTGAAACCCAAAACAGTAAGATGACCTCCCAACACAACAGCAGCCTTCTGTCTTCTGTCAAGCCAAAGTATTTCCTTCTCCAAAGGTGCGCCACACTTGAGAGAGCAAGTGATGTAATTCACAAGTGATAAATAGAGAGACTCTCACTCTCTATTTATATTCTTCTGTTGACTTGAAGTGCACTCAACCATGTAGGCTTAAGTTATAATTACTTGCTCGAGCCTACACCTTAATTAGTGTATAATAATCCAAGTGCCCCGAAACTGTGGGGACTTACCTAATGACTTGACAAGACTTGTTTACATTAATAATCCTCCCGATCGGAACATCGGGGTAAGACAATATGACTCAAATACATAATAGAAGCATCCCAGAATAAACATCGGGTTACAATATATAAAATACATATAAGAATACATTCCGAAGTTACATATACATCAACACATAGTAGGAATGTGCCTTACATCCTTTAGCAGCTAGTCATTTCCATTATTTAACTTAATCCTTACCTTACCCTTTCCAACGTTCATCATCCCCCAATAGCACATGCCCAAAATCACCTTGAACATAATCATGAAAGAATTTCCTATGGGGTGTAGCATGACATGAAGCCCCTGAATCTACTACCCAGTAATCACTAGTATTATCTAATGCAAGAATCAAAGCATATTGTAACACATCACCTGCTACATTCGCTTCCTAAGTAGTCTCTTGCTATCTGTCTCCTTTCTTCTTTGGAGCTCTACAGTCTTTATTCAGATGTCCTTTCTTACCACAGTTCCAACACTCTATTTTTCTGAATCTGGACTTGTATCTACCCTTTTTAGACTTGTCGCGATTTCCTGGGCTCCTTCCTCTCTTGTTTTGTCTCCCTCTGCTCTCCATGGTCAACGTATTACCTGATGTCTCACCTGTGCTTTTTATTTGCATTTCCTCGCTAAGAATAACACCAACAACATCATCAAACTTAAGAGTGTTTGAAATAGGGACAGAGTTACTTACAGCCATGACCAAGCTATTCCAGCTTTCTGGCAATGAGCACAAGATTAGAAGAGCCCTAACCTCATCATCAAAGTTCACTTTTACAGAACTTAACTGAATGGTAAGTGTATTAAACTCATTTAAATGGTCAGCAATAGATCCATCTTCCGACATCTTCATATTAAATAAACGCTTCATTAAAAATACCTTGTTAGAAGCCGAGGGTTTTTTGTAGAGCTTAATCAATGCGCTCATCATACCCTCTGTTGTTTTTTCTTTTGAAATATTGAAGGCCACCGATGAAGCCAGGCACAACCGTATTGTTCCCAGTGCCTTTCTGTCAAGAACCTCCCATTCTTCATCCTTCATAGCTGCTGGCTGTTTTTCTTTTCTACCCAACGACAGGTACAGATAGTCCTCCATTTGCATCTTCCATAACTGATAGTTTTGGCCGTTAAATTTCTTGATCCTAAACTTTCCTTCTTTCGCCATTGCTCCCACTTGAACCTGGAACCCTTCTTTCCTACAAGTTTACCAACCAAATAGACCTTTTGGGTTTGATACCAATTGTTAGAAAATAGGATCGCAGGGCAATAACAGATATACAGTTAAATCAATAAACAAGATGTAAAGCACATTAAAACATTATAGAGAGACACAGATATAACGTGGTTCACCCAAACAATGGGCTATGTCCACAAAGAAATTTCCAGTCCTTTTATTACAGTCCAAAAATATGAAGGGATACACCCTACAGCAAAACCACTGCACTTCCTCTTCACACTCTCACAATCTCTCTTCAAATACAATACAATACCATACTCAGTCATTTTACAATGCTTTCTTTTATAGGGGAAATACAATGGAAAAATTCTAGGGTTAACCCAATACCATGGGTCTGCAAAACTGTTGGCCAACACACATCCCAAATTTTTTTTCTTCGGGGCTTTGCCCCCCAACCTCCGTATCTCGAGGGCACTGCCCCCGAACACCCTTTTTCAGTGCGCTGCCCCGAACCCCAAGGAAGGGGGAATGAGTGTACAGTACACCTGGGTTACAAACACGACTGAATAATATCTCTGGATCTGGAAGATTAGGCTCCACAACAAACACATCTTAAACTTAATTTCTCTTTCTTCATGACTTTGCATTAAAATCTCATAAACAAGATGCATGACATCTTAAGGTGCCATGCAATATAGTAATGAGATAAACCTTGAATGTGATATTCAATTGAAACATAATAAACTCTACATCTAAGCGTAATGGTAGTCTAGATGAGGATTTAAATTTATAATATTGACCAACAAAAGAAAACTTCTTTTCCCCACATTGTGCAAATCATGGATGCTAGTTTTCACGAGGGAAAACAATATAATACTCTCAATGCAACATTTAAAGAGAGTGTATGTTACGATATATATTATTCAACTTTTCACACCTTGATGATGTATATTATGGCATATATACACTCTTAAATACAACATTACAAGGTTATTATGGTGTTCCACCCATTTTCACACCTTGATGATGTATATTATGGCATATATACACTCTTAAATACAACATTACAAGGTTATTATGGTGTTCCACCCACAACATTGACCTTAGTGGTGAAATCCAACCAAAAATTTGTCAAAATGTATGTATAGTCTCATATTAATGTATGATATTTCACAATCTATTATATATTTAGATTTGTCCTTTGGGGTTGGTCAAAGGTTCAAGGCTTGTTAATATTTTTATTTTTGAAGGAAAGTATCAATGATAGGGACTAATGCCCATTGTAGATATGTCAAATGTAAATATTTGGATCTTCAAAACTTTGAGAGGTTACAAATGCTTCTAAATATTTTGCATGTTTTACACTTTCATGACATCCTTAGTGACGATTGGCTCTCTTTCTCATACACTACAAAGGTGCATATACAAATGTTGTTAAGGTATGTGCATGCAAAGTGATGAAGTGTGTGTATACATTCTAGATTAACTTGGTATAACTAATTTTTTTATAGAAACTATGGTTGGATGTAGCCGTTAAAAATTCTATCCCTTAAACCCATTGCAAACAATGCACACTTCAATGTTGAGATGTAATACTTACTCGATCGGATGATGAAAATTTTGAACACTAGATACCCAACAACACACTCAAATAATTGGTATTCACATAATAACATTTGTTTCCTAATCCCTTGGTAGACCCCTTCACACCAATCCACGTGGAACTTGACATTCCAAATCATCCTATCTGAGGTTTAGGGTCATCATTACCAAGACATGGTAATATCCAGGGAGGTGAAGGGAATGAGGGAGGTGGTTATAAATATAAATATATCATTGGGTGAGAACGTATAGGTTTAGGGAGAGAAACAAGATAAATCTAATCAACTATGGGGATGGGAATGATGTCATCGTGAAACCTATATTTACGTCACATGAGGAGCTTGTTGAGACATGGGACTGTTTCAAGGTGATATCTATCATACATGATTATGAGGTGGTATCTATCATATATGAAGTTAAAGTAGTTTCTGAATAATTTTTTCTATAGTTCCTATGAATAGCAACTTAGTAGGTGACCTTGCAATGGGTGGCTTTTTAATTATACAATTATGTTGACACACTTTTCCAACTTTCATGTGATTAGTCCAAATGTTTTCAATCTTACGTTATTCCGAATATTTGTATTCTTTTGTCCTCTTACCATGTGCTACCTTGTAGATTTGTTGTCTTCACCCCATTGGTCACTTTGGTCTCCACATTACCATTATGCTTGGTATTTGAATTACTATGGGTATGCTTGAAGGGTCATTTAAGGATGGAATAGTTGAACCTAACTTAGGAGGAAGGGTATCACAAATATTGAAATGTAAACCATAACCTTTTTGTAGGCAATAATTCCATATGAAAAGGCTCATTTGATGACATGGGGCCCACACATAGTCCATGAGTCCTAAAGGAAACAAATTTGTCTTCAAACTATTTATTTTGACCTTGGACAGTGTCTAAATTTATTATAACCATCCTTAATGTACTAAACTCAAAATTACCATCATATCTTGATCACATGACAAACATTCCCTTTATAGGATCTTTTGTGGTGTCTAAGGGACATAATGATGTCTCATGAGCCCCATGGACAAACATTATTGTATAATAGCCTACATTTTTGCATTGAACCACATCACTGGCATGTCCCAAATTTTGCATTAGGTCACAATGGCCTAATCACATTTTCTATATTCATTAGAGTTTGTCAAATTGATGCTAAGGGTCAAATAATTGCCAAGAAGGAAAATTACTAGTTTCCTAGGTTGGGGGTGGAAGCTTTGGGATTTGGAATAAGGGGGAAAATGAATGGATTTTGAACATTATAATGTCATAAATATTCAATAAAGGATATAAATATATAAATACAAGAGAAAATTGAAGTGGCAATGGAGCATGGAGACACATGGAGACTATGGGGCTCACACAAGCTAGAATTTATGTGCCACATGGCATCCTCCTCTTGCAATTTATAATCCATGGGAAGCATAAATGTTATTGAATGATTTATAAGGATAATACACTTGGAAATATACATCATAGGTCGAATTTGGAAGGAAATGTAACTTACATGGGAGAGGAAGAGTCATTTTGGAGCTAGTGAGACACTTGGACTAGATTCCCTAGCTCTATGACAACAATGATGAAGATTCTATGACACCTATGACACAAATCAGATATGAAGGTTGAAATATGACATATCTGACATGTCAGGTCTAAATAGAGAATCCAATAGGGCGCTCATGTGAGTTGGGGAAGCTCAATGGGTTCCTACTCAAATTGGGGGAAGATGGAAGGCTAGGAAAGGGAGGACACATGGAAAATCTTGAGCCCACACCCAAATTCGAGTTGAATTGAGTTTGTGGATGGATTGGTAACCTTAGAAGGATAAGAATATTTATAAAATACATGAATCAACCAAGAGAATATATTTTGATCATTTGAGAAATTGTCATTTGTGAATTGTGAGAGCTAGCAGATGACTAGTTTTCTTTCCTTAGCCAATTTCGAGGGTGAAAGATTCCCATCCAAGTTGGTGTTTGGAGAGGCCACTCAGGTATTTCATGGATATTTAATGGAGTCTTATTTTAAGGTGTAATCTACAGGGCAGCTTGTGGATTCTTCTATTGCAACACTTTCTCTCAACCATTTCCAGTTTTTATGGCATATTCTTGCTCATGGAGGGATTGCGCTTTGGGTGAGCTATTGATCCATTTAGGGAAGATTATAATGATCCATTATTTTATTTTCTGATGTGAATTATTTTTATTTCAATTTAATAATACTCTCAGGTCAAAATTCCAAAATATTTCATGTAAAAATGTTAAACAACGAAGAAATAGTGACATTTCCCCACTATCTTGTTGTGCACCATTGTAATGCTAATGATTTCGGATTGGGAGAGATTTTAATTGTAAATTAATGATTGTAATAATATAAATAATATATTTTATTCATTCTCATAAATTATCAGGTCTAAATATCAAATGGTTGTAAGGAAAAATGACTTTTAATGAGCAAACAATGACCATTTCCACTCTATTTTGATAGATGCCATGATAATGCTTCTTATTTCGAATGGAGGAATGTATATATGATATATGTATGACAAATGGAATTTAATTAATTTTTATTTAAAGTCTCATTTTCATTACTTAAGCATTGGAATCCATTTTACTCATTTTTATTGCATTGGGAGAAGATTTGGTGCCTTTTCCCCATTGGTCGAAATTGTGATTTGGGAGTTGTTTTGGAAAGAGTCATAAAAAAATGAATAAAATGAAACATGATGCATATGAGAATTTAAAATTTTCCTTACACATACACTACCCCTATGCATAAATTCGAGTGACTTTGGGACCATTTGAGAAGCCATTTCCGACAATTACCCAGAGGGGATTTGAGCCCCAATTTGCTAGTGAAGACTCCTACTTTGAACATAACATTAAAAAAGTTTGCATAAGTAATTGGGGGGTCATAAAAAATATATTAAAATAATATTTAATTTCTAATATCATTCATGTACCTTATGACAAAATTTGGGAGCATTTGGGTCAATCTGGAGGTCTAGACATCAAAACTAGTTAAGGTTGAAATTGGGGAAAAAATGAAAAAAATGGCCATTTAATAAAATTTCAAAAAGGGACATTACAGTGGTATAAGAGAATGATATTGGAACCTGAAGTGGTCTGATATTTATGATTACAAGAATTCAGGGACCACCATTAGATATTGCAACCAAAAGTGCTTTTGTTGAAGAGGAAAAAAAAAAGAAAAAAAAAAGTAGGAGAAGGCGGCAATTTTTTTTGAGGAAACTATGAATAGGGATGAAAAGGGAACCTCATATGATGGTGAGGAGAATATAAAAATTATGAAACCTCTATTTTATGAGATAACCAAGAACATGACCCAACAACTTATGAAATGATTCGAATTGATGGCTAGCCAACTTAGGGGTAAGCTAGTAGAAGGGGGTAGTAGAAGTTTCCATCATGGAGAGACACATAATACCATTCATTTTGAAGAATTTTATGATTGGTTGAATGAATTTAGGAAAAATAATTCAAATTTGAATTCATTAAGCGAAAATCAGAAATTCACTAGTTTGGAAGAGCATGAATGAGAAAAAATCAGCCTACTTGTGAAAAGAGCCTAGATACACCATTACAGAAAGAAATAGAGAATCAAGAAGTGGAGAATAAATTTCCTCAAGGTGATTGTAGAGAAGAACATAAAGATGAAAGTGAACACTAGCACACAATCCTTACCGATGGGGGTTGTGCAAATCAAAGAGAATCTATTGATGGATCATTGAACTATGAAAGAGTACCTATTGATGGGTGCTCAAAAATCTATGTTGGTGACATAGAGATAAGATTTGAAAGTGTTGCTGCAAGCCAAAATTCCATTAAACATGAAAATTAAGACCTTGTTGCAGTTGAAGAAGAAACAAGATCAACTTCCCCATCACCACTTGAGCTTCATGAAGTTGGTCCAAGCAAGAAGGAAGAAGATGAGGAGGTTCCTTTGCAAGAGCCTCATTTTCTTGAAGGGTACTTAAAGATGAATTAAAAGAAGATAAAGAGGCCCTTAGAATACTCCATGACACTCAATCATTAGTGTCAAATTCTTGTTGGAGAGCTACATCGTTGGAGGAAACATCCTTCCTTGAAGACATGGAGAAGATTCAAAGAGCAATGTGCCACATCAAAGGTGATTTCATGTCTTGGATTTTTGATAGAAACCATTTGTTTGAGATTAATGAATTGTTACATGATGCATACTTGAAGAATTATGAGGATAATCATAAGCTCACAATTAAAAATGAGAAACGTTTTGAAAAGTTGCAAGATACTTGTATTTCCTCCTATGTTTCAGATTGTCAAATGGTAGATTGTTTGGAGGATTCTCATGACATGATGGATCATGAGAAATGTGGAAATTTGAATGTGCTTGATGTTTTTGAATATGAAATTGAAGAGATCCAAACACTTGAATTGGTGGAATAGGAACTTGAATTGTCTCTTGATAAAGGTTATGCAATTTTTAAAGAAGAGCATGATTCCTCTACATTGGAACCAATCTATGACAAAGGTCTCACACTTTTGAAGGAGGTGCATGATACTACCCATTTGGATATTTCTCATGATGAAACTTCTGCACTTTTTGATCATTTGAGTGAGTTAGTTCATTCTCCTACATCCTACAATTCCATATTTTGCAGCATTAGTCTCAATGAAGTATGGGTGAAAGGGTTCTTTTTGATGGTGCCACATGAGGAGTATGAAACTCCTAGATTTAATTTTTATGATGGCATGGGTGGAGAAAATTCTTATTCACATTTGCAGCAGAATCCTTTGTTGCTTTATGATTATGCACATATACATCGATGCACCTATGATATTCACTTGAGTCACTTGAAGAATCATGGTTTGTCTTGCTCAGCACTTGGTTCAATTGATGTTGGAGGAAATTCATCCAACACTGGCGTGAATAGATTTATGATTGGGGAACATTTTGTTTCTAGAAACATATTTTGTTATATATTTATGATTCTCTCATTCATGGATGTATGGGTGAGAATTCTTTGAGTCATTTGAAGTCTCCTTGTTTTTTTTTGCTCATTATTTGTTTCATATTTTGGTGGAGGTTCTTCATTCACTCCTTGGATGAAAGAACACATGGCTAATTATATTGATGCACATTATATATCTTTGGAGCAACATTATGGGACATGGGATTCTAACCTATATCATTGAAGCAGATTTGATTGGCCACTTGAAGCTTGTATGCACTTGGCAAATGGTGGTCTACTTACTTGGAGGTATAAGCACTTTCATGATTTTTTGATGAGGCACCTTATTGATGCACATTTTTATTATGTTGTTATGAACTTTGATGATATATATTATGTACTCATGATGTTTGGAAGAATGCATACAAGAAAATGGGATCATGAAATTCTCTATCCTAATAGTATGGGTTGGAGAGCATTCTTAATTGTTGGAGTGCAATACAAGCAATGGGACCTTGGGATATTTATTTTGTCCCATTGATTTCAAATTTTTTGGGAAACAAGTAGTATGGGAGATGGATTCCCCACTTAATAAAGTTATTTTAATCATAGTAGTGTAGCAGAAAGCATGGTGGTTCCTCTCTCAAATATTCATGGAATCTCAAAGACTCAAAGTTGGGAAACTAAGTGGCAACTTCAAAGAATCATACAGAAAGCAGGTTCTTCAACACCCATGTTTGAAATTTCTTGAGGAAAAGCAATATTGGGAAGGGAGGATTTGTCATGTCCCAAAATTTTCATTTGGTCACAATGTCCTAATCAAATTTTCCATATTCATTAGAGTTTGTCAAATTGATGCTAAGGGTCAAATAATTGCCAAGGAGGAAAATTACTAGTTTCCTAGGTTGGGGGTGGAAGATTTGGGATTTGGAATAAGGGGGACAATGAATGATGTTTGAAAATTAGAATGTCATTCTTATTTAATAAAGGAGATAAATACATAAGTACAATAGAAAATTTAAGTGGCAATGGAGCATGGAGACACATGGAGACTATGGGGCCCACACAAGCTAGAATTTATGTGCCACATGGCATCCACCTCTTGCAATTTCAAATCCATGGAAAACCTAAATGTTATTGGATGATTTATAAGGCTAATACACTTGTCCATATACATCATAGTTCAAATTTGGAAGGAAATGTAACTTACATGGGAGAGGAAGAGTCATTTTGGAGCTAGTGAGACACTTGGACTAGATTCCCTAACTCTATGACAAGAATGATGAAGATGATATGACACCTATGAAACAAATAAGATATGAATGTTGAAATATGACATATATATATTTTCAGGTCGAAATAGAGCATCCAAGGGAGCGCTCATGTGATTTTGGGAATCTCAATGGGTTCCTACTCAAATTGGGGGAAGATGGAAGGCTAGGAACGGGAGGACAAATGGAAAATCTTGAGCCCACACCCAAATTCGAATTGGCTTGGGTTTGTGGATGGATTGGTAACCTTATAAGGATAAGAATGTTTATAAAATACAAGAATCAAACAATAGAATAGATCTTGATCATTTTAGAAATTGTCATTTGTGAATTGTGTGAGCTAGTGGGTGACTGGATTCCCTAACTCTATGACAACAATGATGAAGATGATATGAAACCTATGACACAAATCAGATTTGAAGGCTGAAATATGACATATCTATATTTTCAGGTCGAAATAGAGCATCCAAGAGAGCACTCATGTGATTTTGGGAATTTCAATGGGTTCCTACTCAAATTGGGGGAAGATGGAAGGCTAGGAACGGGAGGACAAATGGAAAATCTTGAGCCCACACAAAAATTCGAATTGGCTTGGGTTTGTGGATGGATTGGTAACCTTAGAAGGATAAGGATGTTTATAAAATACAATAATAAACCAATAGAATAGCTCTTGATCATTTTAGAAATTGTCATTTGTGAATTGTGTGAGCTAGTGGATGACTAGTTTTCTTGCCTTAGCCAATTTCGAGGGTGAAATATTCCCATCCAAGTTGGTGTTTGGAGAGGCCAGTCAGGTATTTCATGGAGATTTAATGGATTCTTATTTTTAGGTGTAATCTACAGGGAATCTTGTGGATTCTTATATTGCAACACTTTCTCTCAACCATTTCCAGTTTTTATGGCATATTCTTGCTCATGGAGGGATTGCACTTTGGGTGAGATATTGATCTCTTTATGGAAGATTATAATGATCCATTATTTTATGTTCTTATTTAAATTATTTGTGTTCAAAGTTCATAATACTCTTAGGTTGAAATTCCAAAATATTTTTAACAATGAAGAAATAGTGCCATTTCCCCACTATCTTGTTGTGCACCATTGTAATGCTAATGATTTCGAATTGGGAGAGATTTTCATTGTCCATTACTTATTTTAATAATCTCAATATGATCTTTTCTTCATTCTAAAAAATTATCAGGTCGAATAATCAAATGGTTGTAAGGAAAAATGACTTTTAATGAGCAAACAATGACCATTTCCACTCTATTTTGATATATGCCATGGTAATGCTTCTTATTTCAAATGGAGGAATGTATATATGATAAATGTATGATGAATGGAATTTAATTAATGTGTATTTAAAGTCTCATTTTCAGTACTTAAGCATTAGAATCCATTTTACTCATTTTTATTGCATTGGGAGAAGATTTGGTGCCTTTTCCCCAAGGGTCGAAATTGTGATTTGGGAGCTGTTTTGGAAAGAGTCATAACATCTTGTATAAAATGAAACATTATGCATATGAGAATTTAAAAATGTTCCTTACACCTTCCCTACCCCTGTTCATAAATTCAAGTGACTTTGGGACCATTTGAGAAGCCATTTCCGACAATTACCCCGGGGGAATTGGAGCCCCAATTTGCTAGTAAAGACTCCTAATTTGAACATAACATTAAATGAGTTTTAAGAAGTATTTGGGAGGTCATAAAACATATCTATAAATCATATTTAATTTCTAATATCAGTCAATTACCTTCTGAGAAAATTTGGGAGCATTTGGGTCAATCTGGAGGTCTAAAAATAAAAACTAGTTAAGGTTGAAATTGGGGAAAAAGTGAAAAAATTGGTCATTTAATAAAATTTCAAAAAGGGACATTACAATAATGGGCACCAAAAACCATGTCTAGTATTCTAAACTTCAAAACTAGCACCATATACCATTTCCAAGCCAAAGATTCCCTATGGAGGGCCAGTATGGTGGTTTGGGACCAAACACATGGACCATATATCCATAGTAAAATGCTATAGTTTAAGGTCCTATATTTTTCATTATACCATGGAATGGTCCACAAGTTCCATCCCTAATGTACCTGTCACATGCCCCAATTTGCAAAAACAATTTTATATTATTTGAGGAACATTGTGCTAAATTTTATGCTAAGATGTAATTGATGACTGAGTGGGGTCAAGAATATTTAATGTAAATTCAGAATATTTTATTTATAAATAAATTAATGAGGAGACAATAGGTTAGGAGAGATGTTAAAAGAGTGTTTACTGGTCAAGTTGTGGAGGAGACTGGGTGGAGAGAAAACTGACATGTGGCAGCATCCTCAAACCACTTCCAACTATTGCAGGTGGAAACTTCCCTATATTTGTGGTCATGATTCCCCAAGAAAGTGGAATCAGAGCAAGTGGCTCATTTAATGAAAACTGACCCAGAAGACCTAGGCATCTCTATAAAATTTCCCATTGAAGAGAGCTGAGGCTGCTCATTCTAGAGAAGTGATCATTCAAGGTGAATGAATTTATTCAAGAGAAATTCAATGGAGGGGAGTCTGGAATGTGTTTGAGGGGATAATTGATGAGATTGATCTAGTTGCAGCTTTTAAGCTGAAGATCATACTGCTGAGAGCAGATTTTTATTACTGAGGTAATTGAACCAGTCAGGTGACAGAGGTTTTACAGTTGCATTTCCACCCAGTTCTCAGCAATGAAGACCAAGAACAGGCTCGGGGGTCCTGAGGAAGCGTTGTTTGAGCATTCTCTAGGAGATTGGTAGGGAGGAACGACCTCCTTAAGCTGTTGTCATCTTGTCCTCAACAGGGTCTATTTTGTTTTTACTGTATTCAGTTAAATAAATCGTAGTTCATCTATTACAGGCACTGATAGTGTTTAAGGTTTATGAATGAAAATTAACTGTGTAATATTAAGTTCAGTAAATTTATAGATAGAAATTAAATTTCCAAGTGTGTTTTTCCACACCCGAAGTCAGGTCGTACTCTAGCATAGTTGGATTGTTTTAAGTGAATGAAATGATTCTTTTATTAGAATGAAAATAGTAGATATGAATCATTTATCTGTATGTAAATAGAAATAGAATTTACTTCAATGTTTATGAAATTCACTGAAGAAGCAGTGCTATGTTTTGCTTGCACTTATTATTTTTACTTTAACCAACTAAATGGAAACACAGGTATAAGAAAATAGTAAATACACTATTATTACAGTATTAGTATACTGATAGGAAATAAAATTATTATAGTAAAATAAACAACTAATATTTGAGAAAGCATGTAAAAAGATAATAGAAAAATAGTTTTTAAATATTAATTTAACAAAACCACAGTAAGATTCTTTTATAACCCTTTTATATTTACAAAAATTACTAAGAGTCGAGATTATTCTAGTTTTTAAGTATGCTGCACTAAAAATCTAAGTATTTTTCTTAGCTAAAAATTGGAAGTAAAACTGTTAGAATCTTTTCTTTTCCTACAGAGTTAACATCATACTTACAACTATAAATCATATTATCTTCCATTATTCCATTTCTTAAAAATAGAGTTAAGAATACTATAAGTAGAAACAAAATTTCATAAACTGTAGGGTTTACAGTATTTCTTTTAACCCTTAAAAGCCGAGTTCTAGAATTTAACATTATCTTCTATACAGAGCTTAAAAATAAATATAATTTACAGAGTAGTAATAAATAAAATGTATATGAAAATAACGAACAAAATAAACCAAGAATTGTTAACCATGTTCAATAAAAATCTCAAATCTAGGTAGGCTTATAGCCTATAAGAATCAAAGGGTCGAACCCTTTCTGCTAATAAAACCAGTTACACAAAAAGTCTTTGTATTAAACTATAACTAATTTACATTACGGACTGAAAAAGTAAAAACCCCACAAACTTTATAACTAGAGTGTTCCACAGTCTTCTTTCTTAAAAACTAAATATACAAATTTTTTTATATTAACAGTAAATTTCATTACTGACATGTTAAGGAAACCCCATTTTTCACAGTTTCAATCTTCTTAAAGTTCGAATAGAAAAACCGAAGCAAACGAGACAAAGATCACATAACTTTGAGCACTGAGGAGGTTTTATAAACTTAACAACAATATTACATTTGTAGGACGTAAGGATGAACTGTTTTCACCAAAACAACACTTACATCACAGCTTCAAAAGCTTGTGCTACCCAACGAAGTTTTCACAAGGGTTTTGAAATAAAACATGGATAAATAACAACAAACTAAAAATCATAACTAGCAGAGAGTTCGTAGCTAGGTTTCCAACCACAGGAACCTTCAACCAACCCATTTCGCAAGTAGAGAGAACCCATGACGAGACTAGGGCTTACTGAATTGAAAGCCCACAAAGATAACTGAAGGACGACGCTTCTTTCCATTCAAGTCTAGAGCTGTCAACGTAGCCTGGAAGTTTTAAACCAAATAATATTTAAAAATAATATTAATAATTATTAAACCCGAACTTCATAAATCATGGGAAAAAAGGATTGCGAGTAAAGTAGCAAAGTATACATGTGGTGTGAACAAGAAGAGTTCGAAACTAGGAAGTTACGACCACCTATAGCGTCTGTACTAACCAAGGAAAACTTCAAGTCAACCCTACGATAGAGACAGCAAGGTTACAACACTTAGACTCCACGATGCCGAGGCAAGGAACAAGCAATGATAGGGTAAAACCATGTACAGGCTTTGAGCCAAGAGAAGAAGCAAATACCACTCACACAGTAAATCTTTACTCACAAGAGAAACCAAGACTACAAGTTATGATACCAAAACCACTCTGAAACGTAATACAGACTACGGAGCCAACAAATAAGGGAGTTGCAGGCCTCTCATGGCCGCAAGGAATCTCAATGCAGCCGACAGATATACAAACCCTTGGAGCCAAATGCCAAGGAGTAGGGTTTCACTTCATTATAAGTCAACCAATGCATGGTGGAGAATTGTCCATGTGCCTTCCATAATTTTAATCAAGTGTGGGTCGATTTCTATAGTCAACACTGCAATTTTCGATTATAAAAACTGATCATTGCGAATAACATAAACCATGATTTCGACTATAGTATAAAAGTGCATATCATTCGCCAATAATACAATTAACGTTATTGACTATAATATAATGTTCATATGATTGCTCATAATGTCAATTTGGCCATCGATCTTATGGACAGTTCATATGATTTCTCACTATGTCAATCATACTATTGTTTATACTATGCTTTAGAACTAGTATATTATAGGAATAAAAATTATAATTTTTTCTACCTTTAATTTCAACCATATGATAATAGTGGTTAGGTAGTGAAACTACCTTATATTACAAGTTGTATTTTGTTATAACCTAGCATAGTAAATTATAACTCGGCATAGGATTGTAACATTACAGTAACAATTGCATTATGGTTATAAACATAAAACCATGTACATAGCTTGTCCACTAGCTATGCAACAGGGATAATTTTAGGGGCGAATTTTAGCCCAGTGGGCTATTTTTCCATGTTTTTCTCCCAAAAAAAGATTCACCATTTTGCATTTTTTGAAGCCCTGTTTCGCCCAATTTTAATGGGGTAAAATTTTTTCACCCTAAAAATCGCTAAATTATTATATAAACAATATAAAATCCTTGGAAATTAAATTAATTTTTGAAAAATATTGCCAATCATTTTATAGTTGTTGTTTTAAGAATTGGTAATATTCACCAACATTTATACACTTTTAAATACGTATGGTTCCTTAAAATCATTCCTGCTGTGCAAGAAGATAATTGCATTTGTAAACAAATCAAAATTGTTGGTATTGCTTCATGACTAGTAAGGGAGAATTAGAGTAGAGATATGTTGTTAATTACAATATCTTTTATAAAGTAATAGCTCTAAACTTTTCACATAAAACTCGATGCCGATAAATGAAGGAGTCTTCAAAGAGACTGAAGACAAACCTCATTGCAAGAGTTTCTCTTAACAAAACTAACAACTTATTGTAATCTTTACCTTTGAAAAATATAAGATTATGTCCATACATAAAGAGCAATGCACTTGAGTTTTTAAACATGACAATAGCAGTAAGATCATGATACAATAGAAGAAATTTTATGACAGGTTCATGAGCTATATGCTCACTATAAGAATCTATAATTGATTAGGCACTATAATCTTCATGACAGAAAGAAACCTTGAAGGAACTCATTCTTGTAAATAACATTAATTATGATAAGGATAAAAGTCATAATGGCTTAATTTGAAATATTATCATAGATCCAAAAAAATGAAGGAATTTACTTTACCTCATCGGAGTATTGCATTTAATAATCAATTATATACTAGCATCTTATCATGCTAAAGAAGTACTTCTCAACTTAATTCAAAATAAACTCCTACTTGATCAAATGCTTACGCGCTGAACCTGTAAGAACCAACAATCCATTGAGTTAGCAGAATGCTAAGTAAGCCCCGATTTTCAAACATGGTTTCTCACCTACTTAAAAAAAGTAAATCATTAGTATAGCTAACAACAAATAAATGCAAGATAGTTTTATATAACTTATAAAAATTAAAATTGTATTAGTTGTTATGTATTTGAAACTAATCCTTAAAAAAAAATTGTTAGAACTGTTTCATTATTCGCTAACCGCTAGCAGTTACTAAATTGCGTTTTTAGACATTTTATGTCACTTTAAAAATTTTAAATTTTTATGAAATTTTGGGGTTATGACAGTACCCCTACTCAAACTTGTTGGGCATATCTCACATGTAGGCAAATGATTACCTACACAGGCCCTGTGCAATGATGTGGGTTACTATGCAAATAACATGAGCCCCATAGGAAAATGTATATCCCAACAACATGGTTTTTTTTATCAAACGAAGGATTAGTCACCAAGAGGAATCCATGATGTGACAAATCTCAAAATAGCCACCATATCTCTATCACGGGAAAAATATGACTAGGGCCTCATGGATGGCTTTTGTAGAACCCAAAATCAACATGTTATGGACTAAAACTCTATATCTTCACCCTGTAACATGATTTAGGTCATGAGATCCATCCTTGGTGTACTAAACCTTCAAATGTGATACCACCTCTTAATCACATGCCAAACATTTCCTATGCATGAGATATGTTGTGGGATTTTGAAATGTGATATAACCACCGCCCCCAGAAGTCCAAATTCTCATGACTTATAAGGGAGGTTTTTAAAAATTGCCTTAAATAGGACATTTAGGGGGGGTTCGAGTCAATTCCCCCCCGGTCCAAAAAAAAGTCATGGCAATTGGACTTTTGAGGGTGGATTTATCACAACCACCCCCGGAAGTCCAAATTCACAACTGCCCCCAAAAATGCCAATTATCATGCCATTTGGGGGTGTCTTTCAAACAACCGCTCCCAAAAGTCCAATTAGTATGAAATTTGGGGGCAACTTTAAAACAACCGCGCCCCCAATAGTTCATTTATCATTACTTTTGTTTTTGTTTTAAATTCCTAGA
>LPNX010204262.1:360222-392339 GCA_001517045.1 Pseudotsuga menziesii | reverse complement strand
TACTCAAGAATATATATATATATATATATATTTGGGGGGGTGGGGGTTTAAGAACCACCCCCAATGGCCTATCTATATGTATATGTATATGTATATATGGAGGGGTTTAACAAAACCGCCGCAAGGTAAAACCACCCCTAAAAGGGTAATTTGTTGTAGTGTGACCCTTATATCCTTGAATATTGAAGTTGCTACCATCAAGTAGCTTCACCCCTTATATATATTTAGTGTATTGGAGTGGGACCGTTGGAGTGCATGAGAAAATAGACTGGAATCTTCAAGTTCAATAAGATGTTGAACATTGAGAATGTATATATTGTACTTGTTTCCTTGTCTTAATTGAGATTTGACATCTTTCCCTCCCCCAATCATGTGTCTTTTATTATTGTTCTTTGAGATAAATAATGTTTTGTCATTTATTGAAATTGATTAGATATCTAATGATTCTTCTCATATTTCAATTCATTTACATTATTTGCTAATGTAAAATTGGTTTGAGGAAGGTTGGATTTATTGGTTTTGCAGGTTGAAATTGTGAAATAAGTAGTGGATCTGAAAAAAGACAGAGTAGCTTGGATCAATCATCGAAAAAGATGCATACATATTTTCTCCCTAATCTATTCTTTAGTTTATATTTTCCTATTGAAGTTTGTGTGTAAACAAAAGTCTAATCTACGTGTAGTCATAGTCATTTAAGTGGGTATCATCTTAATCAGTACATTGGTGATATTTCCCTAGTCATATTATTTATCTTTGAACACTCAAAAAACAAGAGAAACAACATAAATAAACTTCTTTATAATTAGATAAGTGTAAGTAAACATCTTGTTCATGAAAATGAAGAATAAAGAACTTCAATAACAAATGGATCATTTCAGCCATCCACACTAAAAGAAAATGGATGCTTAGATATCTTAGTTGAGATGCAAAAGAAAGGAGAATAAGCTTATGGTACAAATGTGTAATGGGTACATAATGGATTTCACATGACCATCAATATCTTTTTTCCAAGGATAGAAAGTAATGTGTAAATTAAAAGGTATTTTTCTCTCACCATATGACATATCCACTTAGGCCATTGAAATAGGGATGGAGACAACTAGTAAACATTCCATTGAATATATCCCGAGTTAAAGCATCGAGACATTCTTTATATCATGGATGTATAGATTATAGATCTCAAAGTTAGCGCCAAGGCTGGAACACCATACATTGTTTGCAATCCAAATATCCAGTGCAACTACAAACATTGAAACTTTGCATTGCAATTTAAACTCTTGAATGAGAATGGACGAAAATTTATTTGAGCTCTCAATTTAAGAGAGAACCTTTCGTCTATGGGTTTTTGTGAACTCAAATTTGTGTCGTCCATGGATTTGAAGCAACACGCTTTCCTCTTGAACTATAACCATAATCTAGACTTTCCATGTAAAATGTAAGAACAATATCCATTGGTTATCAAATCAAGACTTGTTAGGGTTTCCTCTTATCCTAAAGGATTCTACATCCATAATTAGACTCCTCTTAAATTTTCATTCTTTTGGGAATTAAAAGAATATGAAATCAATAAAAATAGTGACCACTGTGCTAGGGTTTTGGAATTGGATTGTTAACAAAGAAATTTAGCCATCAATCAAATTCCGAAAACCAATTATTCAAAGCATAGAAAACCAATTTAAATTACAAGCAATATTCATGGCCATCAATCAAAGCATAAAAACCAAAAATGGTAGAGCCGAGGAATCTACATTAATATTTAGAAGTTTATGTTTCAAATTATTTGAACATATCTTTCGATTGACACCACCTCGATTCCCACCAAACAATGAACCGAATAGATCCACCAAACCAAACAATGAACGATTACGTTACATATTGAAGGGTGGCAGGTTACAAGGTGGTGATATAGATTGAAGGGTGGCGGTTTACACAGTCGTGAGACAGATTGCAGGGTTACAGGGTGGACAAATACGCAAACAAACAAAATGAATGGCAGGGACGAGTACAATCAATGTATATAAATATTGGTTGAACATTCTTTCGGCACGAAACATTTTTGGTCAAACTGTATTTCAGACGAAAAAATTTTCGGCCATTTTGACAGAAAATTTTTTCGACCTAAAAATTGCTCGATCAGACAATTTGCCTGATCCGCAAGAACTAGGCACACACAAAAAGAGCACTATTAAATTTAACAGTCAATTGAAATCATTTTTATTATGAATTTTGTTGCGCGATTATGACTGAATAGACACACAATTTCATGATTTTACCTGAAATTGAAAGTGAAAAAAGATGTCATTCAATAGAGCATTCATCAAGGAGTCCACCGACATTAATTCCATGGAACATATGAAGGTATTTCACCCTCTGGAAGTTGTAGTTGCAAAAGATCCTACAACAAAAGGATTGGAATTATGCAAGTTAAGTGCTCGATCAAGCCATTAAAAATATTCAATGAAACATAGTTTTGCAAATTTTGGATAAGTTCGAATAGTGCGAAGAGTATCTTAATGGAGCTCTTACAAACCAAGAATTTTTTTAGATATTACAAAAGAGGGCCACTTTGTGATTAAAAAATATAGAAAATACAAGTGAACCAATCAATAATTGACATTGCAAACAAGGCTATTGAAAGAATAAAATAATTAACATTCAAGATGAACAAGAAATATGATCTCCAACTAGTTGATAGAAATGAAGTACAAGCGAAGAATAGATAGAGGATGAGACAAAGATGAGTAGAATTGAGAGAACAACGAGAACAAGTTGTAGGTTATCCATTGGTCAACCTTCCATCCATATAATAAGAGAGTTTTTAGGGAAATAAGTTCAAGTAAATGTTAATGATTCTTTATGTTTATATTTAACCATTAAAATACACATCTATTTTATAATTCTTCAGGTTTTTATTTAGTCATTAAAATGCACATCTATTAAATAATGATTGATGTAGATTCCTTTAAATTTTAATCAAAAAATTGAGCAATCCAACAAATCAAAGTGAAAACTTAATTCAAGAAATTCAACTAACCAAGGTAATTCGTCTATATTGAGGTATAATTTAACTTAGGATTGTTGGTCTAGGCATCTAAAGGTAATGAGCCTCATTAATTTCTCATTTCTCTGTGAATGTGAATATACTGACTTAACATTAAATACTATAATAACTATCCACTTAGAAACTTAAGTTCAGAAATTTAATTCGACTGGTTTACATTACAGAATCATGGTCTCTTCAATCTTGTCAGATTGTCTGATAGAAACTAAACTTATATGGACTCTCACAGAGTCAGCTAAGATCTGATATGGATTTGCGATTAATTAATATTTCCAACACTCCCCCTTATTTATGAGCAGATGGGGATCTTAAAACAATTTTTTTCAAAATGTTTTAGAGCTTAGACTTACTCTGTGCATGAAAAAGTTCACCTTGAAGAACTTGTCATTCCAAGTTAACTAAGTAGATACTGAAATGTATCCCTCGCCAATGGTTTTGTAAAGATGTCTACAAGCTGATCTTCAGACCTGCAAAATTCTAAACAAATTTCTTTGTTGTTCACCAACTCTCTTATGAAATGAAACCTTTTGTCTATGTGCTTTGTTCTCTTGTGGAACACATGGTTTTTTGACAATGCTATTGATGAATTGTTGTCACAAAACATGGATGTTGGTTCTGTGACAGGTTTTTTAACATTCTCTGCATTCAGACAACTTGACATGCAGCACTTGTAGCTTCAATATACTTTGCTTTTGCTGAAGACATACTTACTATGGGCTATTTCTTTGAATCCCATGACACAACACCTATACCAAAATGAATTGTGTACCCAGATGTGCTCTTCATGTCATCTGTGCTGCCTCCATTGTCACTGTCAGTGTATCCAATGAGTTTAAAATTTTTCGAGGTTGAATACATAATGCCCATGTAGTTTGTGACACTTACATACCTCATAATTATTTTACCTTCTTTCCAATGAGAGTATTTTGGTGACTCCATGAATTTTGAGATCAGACTTGCTCCATACATGATTTCTAGTATTGTCGCTATTAAAAACATAAGGATTCCAACCAGCCTTTTAAACATCATAAGATCTACAGTTGATCCATCATCATCCCTGCTCAATTTCAAACCTGTTATTACTGGTTTTGGGGATGTCTTGCAATTAGACATGTTAAGTATTTTTAAAAATTCACTTGCATATTTCGACTATGATATAAATATACCACTTTCAGATTGCTTGACTTCAATGCCTAGGAAAAATTTCATAAGCCCCAAATCAGTCATTTCAAATTCACTTTCCATGACCGCTTTAAAATCTTCTATGCCAAATTCACCAGTAAATATTAAATCATCTACATACAAGCAAACAATTAACATCTTACCTTGCTAATTCACTTTGGTGTACAACTTCGGTTCACTTTCACTTCTGTGAAATCTATTTTCGGTGAGATAGGAATCAATCCTACTATAGCAAGCTCTAGGAGCTTACTTCAAACCATAGAGTGCATTTTTTAGCATGTACACTTTATCTTATTGACCTAGAAATTTATACCCTTGTGGCTGCTCCACATATACTTCCTCTTCTAGATAGCCATTCAAAAATTCCAACTTAACATCCATTTGATAAGAAGGCCATTTGTTTTGTGCAACAATGTCTAAGACTGTTCTAACTGTATCCATGTGTGCGACATGTGAAAAAGTTTCAATGAAGTCTATGTTGGGTTGTTGTGTGAACCCTCTTGCGACCATTCTTTTCTTGTGTTTCTGCACATTACCAATAACATATTGCTTGTCCTTGTAAATCCATTTGACACTGATTACATATTTATCTTTTGGTACATCTACCGACTCCCATGTTTGATTCTTATCAATGCATTCTATTTCCTCATCCATTGCTTGTTCCCATACTTCTTCTTCAATATCTTCCTGAAATGTTAGTGGATCATATATAGGAGAAAATAATGCAAAGATAGAGAATGAATTTGGTGTACCGACTTCATATATTTCACACAAACTTCTTGTCTTCACTGGTTCTGTCAATGTCAACCTTGGAGAAATTCTTGATGGAGTCTGTTGTCCTCTTGGTGTGCTTGTCAACGTAGCTTGAGCTGTAACTTGTGTTGATGTTCCTTGTGCTGGACCATGTCGTGGTGTCATGGCAGTCTATGATGATGAAACTGGTTGAATTACATGTGGTGTTTGAACCACTTCCTCTTCCATGCCATCATGGTTGACATTCGACACAATCTTGACATTTATGTCGACAGTTCCATCCCATGGTTCATTCTATACAAATTGAACATCTTAACTGATGACCACTTTCCTTGTGACGAGATTATACAACTTATATTCTTTTGTGTCTTCATAATAACCAACAAAAATACATTTATGTCTCTTCTTGTATAATTTATTTCTTAGCTCATCTGGAACATGAGGATATGCAACACACCAATTTTTTTTCAATGAGAAACACTATGATTCATACCCGTCCATGCTTCTTGAGGAAATTTTTTCTTAACACTCTTTGTCGGTCACTGGTTCATGATATATACAACAGTTACAACTGCTTCAGCCTAATATTCATTTGACAAATGTTTGGTTTCCATCATGTTGCACACCATCTCCATAATGGTTCTATTCTTTCTTTTAGCAACATTGTTCTGCTGAGGTGTATACTATGCAGTGAATTTCTTTTGTATTCCATGGGTCTTGCAAAAATCTAAGAATTTATTCGAAACATATTCACTTCCTTTGTTGGTCCTTAAGATTTTGACGCGGTGTCCACTCCGGTTCTCCACGAGTGCCTTGAACTATTGAAAACAACTAAATGCATCAGATTTATGTTTCAGAAAATATACCCATGTTTTTCTTGAATAGTCATCAATAAAAGTAAGAAAATAATTACAACCACCAATGGATGATGTCTGCATTTGACCACAAATATTAGAGTGCACAATTTCATGTGGTGTGTGTGCTCTATATGACTTTCCAACTAAAAACGTCTCTCTATGTTTCTTTCAAAAAATGCAGCGTTCACAAACTCTTTCTGGTTTGTCGATCAATGGGAATCCTTTCACCATATTCTTTTTGTGCAGTAGCTTCAACCCACCAAAATTCAAATGTTCAAATATGAAATGCCATAGCCAAGATTCATCCTGAACTTTTGTCTGAAATGCAGCCTGAAAATCAACACTGTCATTTTCTTTGTTTTCGAAGTGCTTGTCTACTTCCTCACTTTCTTCCTTGAATGCAACTCCTGTATTTGTCTTCCCTTTCATGTTTGGAATTATCCTCAAGGAAAACAAATGATTTCTTGTCATTGACACTTTTTCTCTCAGCTAGTTGCTTGGACGCCTGTCTTTATTCACATAGTGATTATCTTCTATATGGACTCTGTAGCCTTTTTATATCAGATATCCAATGCTCAACAAATTGTGTTTCAGACCTTCGACATGATAGACATTAGGAATAAAATTACTCTCCCCCTGTTTGGTTAGAATACCAACAGTACATTTTCCCAAAACAGTGACTTGGACATTATTTCCAAGTGTAACATCAGTTTGAACTGAATTATCTAGACTAGAAAACAAATTTAAATTACCATTCATATGATTGTTGCAACCTGAATCTAAGTAACATATGTCATGTGGAATTTCTTGGACAGTATTGCATTCAATCGGAGATGCGTATGCCAATAACATTGCGCTTGATGAAGTATTGGTGTTGGTCAGCTAATTTGGGATTTTCCTTCCTTGGTCATATTGTTTCTTGTTGCATTCGTATGCATAATGACCAAATTTATTAAAATAATGACATTGAATTTTTCTATATCAAACCTGTGACCACTTGGATGACTTGTGTTCTGATTCTTTCCTCTACCATTGACATTCATGGGACTGTTTCTGCGTCCTCCTCTGGAAGAACTTCTTCCTCTTCCTCTAGAGTTGTTTCTCCCCTTCCTCTACCATGACTTATGGATGAATGTGCTGCAAATGCACCTTCCAATGATGTATTTGATCTATTGATTATGTGTTCTTGATTGATGAGTGAAGCTTGCAACTCATCAATGGTAAACACCATCATGTCTTTTTTTCCTTTCAAGGTCACAACCAAGGATTCAAATCTTGGGGGAATACTTTTGATAATTTTTTCAACCACCCTTTGGTCTTCTATGTTTTCTACGTAAGATTTTAGATGATTTATCATACCAACAACTTTGGTGTAGAATGAGTCTACTAACTTTGTATATTTCATTGACAGAGATTCAAAATCTCTTCTAAGAATTTGTAACTTGGAAGTATTTACCTTGTCCAAACCTTGTTAGGCAGTTTCTAATGTGTCCCATGCCTGCTTAGCAGTAATTGTTGGTGCTACTCTTGGGAGTATGATTTCATGCATGGCCTAGTGTATCACTAGAGGAAATTTCAACTCAAACTGGGCCTTTCAACCCTAATTCAAATTCCATGTCATCATGTGTTAGCCAATGAAATTGATTTAACTTTGAATTACCATATAGGTCTTAAACATTTTTTTAATATAAATTTGGGGATACGTATCATAAAAAAAAATGACTTTTCTCGTTCATATTTTTGACATATCTCTATGTGTTTTTTACTCAAATTTCGAGCAGGAGAGATCCCTAGATGTAGAATTAAGTTTTGCATCCAACGAGTACCCACTCTGCATACTTTTGATGACCTCGCTACCCCAAAAACAAGAAATACTCGAAAAAGCATGATGATGATGTCATCATCATCATGTTTTTTCTTCTTGTTTTTGGGCTAGCAGGGTTTGTCAAAAGTATGTAGTATGGGTACTTGTTTGATGCATAAATTAAATTCGCACCCAATGAGCTCTCCGGATCGAAATTTGAGTAAAAGAACAGGGTCATATGTCGAAAATACGAACAAAACTAAGTAGTTTTTTTCTTTTCTTCCTCCAAAATTAATCAATATTATTTTATGATTTTAACACTTATTTTATTATTTTCCTTAGGACTCCCATTTTGAGTTGAAATTTCCTCTAATGGTAGAACAGAGTTTTTCCATCTTTATTCTTATGTTCCCTCAGGGAATCTTTATGAGCTTGTGTGAGATTGTTATATGCGGTTTGATCTACTGGTTCTGCATAACCATAGTGGAAATTTTCCCAAATATATTGAACTCTGAACAAAGCTTTTTTTGTTAGAGACCAATATTCATAATTCTTTCCTGTAAAAATTGGAGTTTGCAAACTCGACATGTTTGAACCAGAAGTGGAAGCCATTTTCAATTTTTTAAATTTTCCTTAGAAAATTACTTTTTCCCCTTTTTAAGATAATGTTTCTTTCCTAAACCCACTCTGATACCAGTAAAGAGAACTGAGTTGGCTAAACTTGAGTTATCGCTCAATTATAAAATTTTCACGTCAGGACTTCAACCTATTTTTCTTGTTGGGTAAAATTTTTTCTAGAGTCTGACTAGACAAGTCAAAATTTAAACTTGAACAAAGTATTCAAAAGACTAAATTTGGTCAGACTTTTCAACCCAACTCTTTCTACCTCGATAAGTTCCTACTTGTGAGTTTTACCGACTTACTCAACTTTGACAGGTTTTACTTCGACGGGTTGATTTCGACGAGTTCTATTTCGACCGACTTACTCGATCATTTTACTTCTGACTGAATTTTGGTTCCAACCAACTAACTTCAATCGATTTTCTTTTAGTCAAATTTTACAAAGGATGAGGCTAATCTTAAGGACTTAAGAAATTCCAAATATTTTCCCCCGACCCGTAACATGAAGTAATAATCGACACAACAACAATTCAACATAATTACAAAAGCATATAACCAAACATTCAGGAAGACTTTATTCGACCACTCTGTCCTAAAACCTTGAACTTTTACTGGGTGAAATGTTTATGGATTCTTTGATCTTTCACTCAAAGTGTAAATGTAAACAAGATTTACTCAGGTAATTCTGGAGAGAATGTGCGACTAAACAAACATGTATTCCACCATAAAATATTTGATATATATAACTTGTTGGGACATTACATATAGAACTATATGTCGTAAATGCAAACTTGGAAATTCATAGATATATTTTACCTTTTGCAGAGTTTCGACTCTCGACATTTTCAAACAAAGAAAATCTTGAGATTCGACACTATTCTCTTCACTCTCTGCTCAGGATTCTCTCTTTGATTTACAATCTTCTTGTTCTATTTATAGGCAGACTAAAATTTGCTTCTTCGTGAATCTACCGACTTAACATTAAAGACTGTAATAACTACCCAACTAGAAACTTAAGTTCAAAAATTTAATTCGATTGGTTTACATTACAAAATCGTGGACTCTTCAATTTTGTCATAATTTTCGACAGAAAGTGAACTGATACAAACTCTAATAGAGTCGACTGAGATCTGATACAAATATGCAATTAATTAATATTTCCAATATATAGAAAGTTGTAACATGATTTAATGATTTAATTAATATGCACAATACACTAAATTTTAATCACTATTTTTATCAATAAAGCCATAGAACAATTTTTATATTGATAGGTGTTTATATATTAGAATTTGGGGTGGATTAGTATCTATGTTTTTCCTAGACTACATGAGGATGAGACATGTGTATTGTTTAGATTGATTTTATGGAAGTTGTTCCAAATTCGAAATAAATTATTATAATATATATATATATAAAATATATATATAAAAAATAACTGGTAGTTGATGCATGGATAGCTGCATGGACAAACCATTTAACTACAAGAAGGCAGTCACAATAACTTGTAGTTGTGGCATAAATAATGGGTGATTAGAACTACATGTGGAAAACTAGTAAAATATAACTTATTTGTGGTACTTAACTTGTGGCCTATTGTTGCAGTTCACCGAGCACAAGTTAAGTGGTTGTGCTAGTATATCCATAGATTAAATCTCAAATTGAAATTAAAATGATTTCATATGTGATAAGTCGATTAAATACATAAAAAATGAATATGGATGGATCTAAGTGAATGAAAACATGAATTCTGAAACATAGAAACATATCTATGTTATAGAGGCGATGCGGGTTAAATCTAGTGCTGAAGGATAGGTTCCCAAACTCCTCCTTAGAAGTTCTTCATTCTATCGTTCCACAATAAGAAAACAGTGCATTCTTTTGTTGATAATGACTACACAGTCATAATTGGAAATACATTCTTATTTCTGAAAGATAGAGAGAAATGAAGATATTATTGACTATTGAATTGAGTGGAGTGGTGGGGGAAAATATATCTTTGGAATAGGATGTGTTTAAAAATTCGATGATTTGGACAAGACTACAATTTTTTTCCCGAATCCGATGTTTTTTTATTTTGTAACATTAAAATTTAATTGTGTTTTAATTGGTATTTTGATGGTAGAAAATGGACTCAGCACCCTCAGAAACCCCTAGGGAACCCTAAATTCTAGAACTTGAAAACTATAAACTAAAATTTGAAAAAAATTGACCATATTTTTGCAAAATCATGCCGAAAAAATTGGGCTATTCTGACCAAAATCATAGAACTTTTAGACTACGTGCTTGGAACATGGTTGGGGAAAAGGGCAGTAGAAGGTGGGATCAATCCAAATTGTGGCATGAATATCATCTGCTAGTAGTCAATGGTAGGTCAATTTAATACTAGAGTGGTCTAGATTTGCACACACTACATCTTAGGCACAATCATTGATCTTTTGAATGCATTTACCACATAATTAATAACACATGTTTCATGTCCCATTTTGAATATTATCTGCATGATCTCTATTGACAAATATTCCATTGGCACCAAGGGGGTATTACTCTAGGAGATATATAGAGCAAACATTACATCTTTATTGACAAATTTTCCAAAATATTCCATTGGCACAGAGGAGGTATCACTCTAGGAGAAATATGGAGCTACTAAGAGTGGAGCATTACATCTTTAGTATTAACAAATATTCCATTGGTGCAGAGGAAGTATCACTCGAAGAGAGACACACACTCAACTAAGAGTGGAGTGTTACACTAAAGCATTGGGAAGAAGAGTGTAAACTATGTATGTCCATAATCGTAAAATAGTAAAACCACCCATACATATCTAAATGTGTTAAAAAGTGAAAAGTGAGTAATTATTCACTAGCACAACTACTTAACTTGTGGTTAGTGAACATCGATAGTACACACGTTATGTTGCACAAATAAATTATATGTTACTTGTTCTCGCATTCTTCTAGTTAAATGGGTTGCCTTCCATGAACTGTGCACTATCCATGCATCAACTAAGAGTTATCCATGCACCAACTATGAGTCGTCGATTCATAATATATTAACTATTTTTTATATTCTTTTTTTTATAATTGTATATTTTGAATTTCGAATGACTACCATAGAATCAATATGGATAGTACACTTGTCTCATCCTTATGTAATCGTGGAAAAACATAGGCCATAGTCCACCCCAAATTCTAAAATAAAAATGCTAATTAATTAATCAACATAATTAATCAACCCTAATTAAATGAGTAATGCTCAATCTCTTTTTCATAACTGTAAGTAAGTTATCATATCAATTCTCTGTCCCCAATTTAACATACATGACTACTAATATAAAACACTTATCCATCCACTAAATCTAGTTTTCTTCTACAATGCACCACATAGATTCCAAATATCTGCACACACCACAACACTCTCCCATTAAATTCACCACTCAGTAAACACACACTCCCTCTTGCAACCATGTTCTTCAAAGACAAATAGTTACGAGTTAGTAAAGTTAGTTGCATTATCCCATGTTCTCCAAGGACAAATCATTATTCAAGTTAGTGAAGTTAGTTCCTCAAAGCCAAATAGTTACGAGTTAGTGAAGTTAGTTGCATTATCCAAACTTTCTAGTTGCTTGCACTTTAATTTATTATTTTCTATTAGATAATTAGTTTCATGTAGATATAACGAACATAGATTCATCTAAAGGGGATCTACCAAACACGAAGAGGGATCAAATATCTCAAGATGTAAGCCTTTTTTTAGAGTGAAAGTGTTGAGAAAATGTGTAATCCAATGTTTATGGTTTTAGTTTATATATATATATATATATAATTTAAATTTAATTTAAGTGCACATGTTAGTTTTAATAATATTTTATTATTTTTTATAAAGAACACGTGTCAACTCTAGGATGAACACTTAAGGAGGAGTTACACATCTCTCCTATAGATGCACCTCTTGGTGCAAAAATCCATTTTTGGTTTCTAATTATATTATTTTCTCATAAAACATATAAAATGTAAGAAAATAAGGTTAATTTTACTATATTTTTTATTTATAAAATTTACAAATAATTTTTTAATCATAAACATGATTAAATTATCTTAACCAAAAAAAATATTATAATTATAAAATGAATATTTTTTTTTAATATTTTATGGAATTATTTTATTTTTTTTCAAATTGATATTCCATACTAAAATTTTAATTTATATTTATTTTTATCATAAACTTTATAAATTATTTTTGTGAAGCATATTCTTATATTTTTTTCAAAAATAATAAAATAAAATTAAAATGTTAATGGAACAATGTTTTTTTATTTCACTTTTGTATTATAATTTATTATTTTGTGTTATAAAAAAGGTGTACTCAAAATATACTAAGGTTTCATTTTTTTAAGCATATTTATAGTTTTAATTTATTTGAAGTTTGGTTGGAAATCTTTAAAAAATATTAATTTATTTAGAGTTACTTTGAAAATCTGTAAAACATAATTGAATCACATATATTAGATATAAAATTTGCATAATTTAGATGTCATAAAATTTGCATAATTTAGATGTCATAGAAGACAAAGGGAATTAAAGATGCTAAATCTATTTATAGATTGAAAAATACAGTTTAAACTTTAGCTTTTTACTAAACAAATACCACCAAAATATGACTAAAAGCTATTATAAGATCTAAAACTTAAAATAAATAAACTATTAAAAAAATATTTAACATTAATCATTGATTTTTATAATAAAACACATTTAAGTTAATGGTTCAAATCTCTAGTAAGTGTAGAACTCTAATAATCCTTTATCCTTTATTGGGCAGAGAGGCGCTCTCTACAGTTCAAATGAGAACATGTTAGCTCAATAAAAATAATAATAATAATAAGTAAAAAAAAAACTTATAACATGTAGACTTAGAAATACTTTAGACATTTTTTGTAAATTAAAAAGGGTTTGCACCTTAAAATAACTTGATCTTTCTAGATACTTGGTAAAGCTATAGTTAATGAATTTAATGGTTTCATTAAATTTTACTTAATGAATTTATACTGGTTTCATTTAAGTTTTATTTAGTAAATAATGTTGATGGAGGAAAATTTTAAATTATACATTGATAACAACCCTATTTGCTGCTCCGAAAAGCTTGAGCTTAAAAAACATGTAAGTTTGGTCCGTTAAACATGTAAGTTCGGTCCATCCAATGGACCAACAGCGAAGTAGTTGGATGGACCAAACTTACATGTTTGTTTGTTAAGGATGGCCGAAAAACCTGAGCTCGGAAAACAGTAATTTCTGAGAATAATTGAAAACATAAACCCCAAACAAGAGGAGCGACCATAGTCATCACAGTTTCATGAAATCTAACCTAAAAAACGCCAGTTGCGGTCTTTGCGTTGAAATATATTAGTTTATCCATGCCAGTTGTCGATTAATTATTTTTTCAATAAGCGAGTGCAATCGAAACGCTTCACGTACTCGTCTTTCGGTATACCCTGAGCCTTTTCATTATTATGAGGGTGGCCATTAACGTTCTGTAGTGTAACCAGTCGCCATGGAGGAGGAGGCGCGCGAGTGTCGGCCTGCAACTACAAGGCTCATGACGCTCGAAACCTCCGATGAACAACGACTGGTGGTGAACGAGAGCGTTATAAGCGCTTACAGTACGTTTCTGAGGAGCCTGGCAGAGGGCGTGAAATTACAGGAAGAAAAAGCAGTACCTCTGCCACAAATTTCATGCCAAACTTTGAAAAAGGTCGTTGAATTCTGCGAATATTGTCACAACGTAGATATTCGTAGACGCAATGGAGAAGACCCCGCTGCTTTAGCTCAAGAAATGAAGACGTGGGAAAAACAGTTCGTGAAAATTGACATGGCAGACCTGGTTAAATTGATCATGGTAAGCTTGAAAGCTTGAGAATTTCATTGTATTCTTTTGTTATAAAGATAGTTGTTTATATTTTAGAATTTGGAGTGGATTAATGTTAATGTTTTTTTAGATTGTATATGGATTAGGATGAGAGTAGTATACGGACCGATTAGGATTAGAGTAGTATATTGTTTAGATTGATTTTATGGCAGTCTTTCCAAATTCTAAATAAATAATTATTAGAACGGCTACTTAACTTGTGGCTAGTGAACACTTATGGGTTATAAGTTAAGTGTTATGAATAAGTTATTTGTTACTTGTTATCCATGTTTAGTTTTAATCACTTGTTTTCTATGTCTTCCCAAAAGATTAACTAATACTTGTTTTTTCATGTTTAGTTGTAATCCGGTGTTGTCTTTATACCGGTTACCTTCTTTAATTAAATGGATTGTTTGTTACTAACTATTATCTTATATGTATGAAGCTATGAGTTATCCATACAACTTATTTTTTATAATAATGACGTAATAGAAAAAAATAATAATAACTAATACACATAACCAATGGAATACAAATAATAATTTACTTATAACTTCATGTTTATTAACCACAAGTTAAGTAAGTGTAATGATTTATCTTTCAAAACTAATATATATATACTATGTCGATTTTTTATTATTATGACAGGCAGCCGACTTCTTAGTCATAGAACCGCTTATTGACTTGACTGCTGGAGCTATTTCTAAGTTCTTAATAGACAAACCTGTCCAAAAGATTCGTAGGATTTTCAATATTGCTAACGATTTCACTGAAGAGGAGGAGACAGCCGTCAGAAATGAAAATGGTTGGGCGTTTCAATAAGTTGATGTATATGCACATCAATTTCTTCATTCCTACGAAATAAATGGCTTCATAGACTTGAAGATCTTCAATGATCCACAAACTATATGGATTCAAACGACTATATGGCAACCTCGTTATTTAAAAAAAATGTAACTGCTATATAATAATAAGAACTTATAATTTTTTAAACATGTTATTTTCTGATTATTTGAGATTGTAATTGTAGATAATCATTTATCTCACATTTTTGTAAATTATAATTATAATGTGGATTTAAAACATAATCTTTGTGGTCATGGTAAATTGTTGTTAGTGGCAGTTAATTTGTCAACTATGAATGTTCATAGATCAAGTTGAGTTGTTGTATTAGTAATAGGTGTATATATCTTAGAATTTGTTAGTAGTAGTAATTTAGTTGGTTATTCTCTGTTAGTTACACTTAATTATATTAGTTGGTATTAGTTTGAACCATCAAACATATAAAATATATATATACAATTATATGATAATAGATAATGAGTTCAGCACTTCATGGTTTCATAGTCATTTGTTTAGTGTTAGCCCATTTTTTTTAAATATATAAGCATTGATGTAAGACTTCATTTTAATATTTTATTTAAAAGAATTCTTGAAAATTGTATTTGCCATTGAGAATTCTCAAATGAATTAAATATATGAAAAGGAGTTTCAGATCATTATTTTCATTACAAAGTTATTTCCATTAAAAGGTCAATTATATTCAAAAGGAAGGGATTTGACTAAAGACAATGAGAAAGATTGAAGGGTAAAATCACACCATTGTTGTGCGTTGGAAGAGCCCTCGTCATTCATTCGTGAAGGATGTTGTTTAAAAAACTATGAAAGTGGATGTATAAAAGATAAGATTTATAAAATTGTGAAGAAGAAACACCAAACTATGAAGAATAAAGCATGTGTTGAAGAAATTCGAACCCTCTTGAAGAAGACGAGTGAATATATTCATATATTTGTTGCTTGTGAAGATTTCGGTACAAGTATCTCACATACTTATGTTGTAGATTGTTATCACTACATTGTGTTAGTATAGCATCGTGTTGGATTGATTCGGATAAACAATATAGCTAGAGTATTTTCCTAGAAAATTGCAAGCATCCTAGGTGGTACCTAGATGTTTTGGTACATGGAAGTATGTCCATATGGTTTTTTGTAGTTCAATCTATGTACTAATGTTTAGCCCAAAGATACGATTGGTTTCGAGTAGGTACACATATGACAATTTTTGTATTTGCAACAAAAATGATGCATGAAGATTGTAATGTTAATAATGTAACTGGGCATATGTTGTAATGAGGTGCATGATCAGTTGTATCAGACACCTTATAGTTTTTTGTCGAGTTTTTTGGTCCAAGTTGTAATGCCTCCTCATAGGCATGTTTGTGTCCTCATTTTGTTGTAAGCATGTCGTATTCTTGTTCACTAGGAATACTTGTTGTAGCACTAAGGTGAATGATATGACAAGATTTGATACTCTCTGAGAGAAGTTTGTGTAGTCAAGTTGTGGAATATGACACCATTAGAGGTGACTGTACTGGTAGCCTAAACTTGATCAAGGTTGAAGATAAGAAAAGAAATATTTGATACAAGGGGATTACTTGATGCATTAGATATATTTTCAATAGTCATTATGATGAAATCCCAAAGATGAAGAATGAACCATTGTTAGAAATGAAAATTAGTAGCAAACATAACAAAGCCTAAAGAACCGAATGAAACATTGAAGAAAAAGTACGGAAATTTTGCAACATTGAAGAAGAAGAAAAAAATCGAAAGAAGAAAAATAATAGAGTTTGGAGGGGCGTCATGAATCGGAGTTGAAAACCAACAATTTTTAAAATTTTCTTAAGTGTTTGTAAGCCTTGCTGAGACATAGACCAACAAGCATTTTCATTTCATAAGTTTTCTATGAGAGTATCATAATTAAGAAAGTAACTCTTGATATTAAGAGGGAGTGTTAAGAGTAGTAATCTTGTCAGTTATTTTATATTAGTTACAATCTGTTATATAGTTCCATGATCGGTTTTTCGACATTGGATTGAACCGTCAAACATGTTACACACACACACACACACACACACACACACACATATATAATTGTATGATAATATATAATGAGTTCAACCCTTCATGGTTCGATACTCATTTGTTTTGCCTCTCCCCAAATTTGAACAAAATTTCTGGTGGACTTACAATTATGATGGTCCTAGAGTGCACAAGATAACCTAAGGAGTTGCACATGTCTCCCATAGTGAGCTATAGAATGCACCTCTTTGGTGTAAAAAACCTTTTTTAGTTTATAGTTATATTATTTTCTCATAAAACATAAAATGTAAAAAAATATGGTTAATTTTATTATATATTTTTAATTATAAAATTTATAAACAATTTTTAAATCATAAATATGATTAAATTATCTTATTCAAGAAGTTTATTATAATTATAAAATGAATATTTTTTTTTATATTTTATGGATTTTTTTTTTTCAAATTGATATTGAAAACTAAAATTTTAATTTATATTTATCTTTATCATAAACCCTAAAACTTAAAATAGATGAACTACTAAAAAAACTTAACATTAATCATTGATTTTCACAGTAAAACACATAAGTTAATGGTTCAATATCTAATCATTCTGAAATCTCTAGTAAGTGTAGAACTCTAATATTCTTTTATTTCATTAAGTTTTATTTACTAAATAATGTTGATGGAGGTAATTTTTAAATTATACTTTGATAATAATTTTATTGGCTGTGGGTGAAAAACAGTATAGCCATCACAGTTTCATAAAATTTAACCTAAAAAATCAGTTAAAATTTTTAAGTTAAAATGATGATATTAACATCCACTAAAATCAAACTAAAACCAAAATTTATCCAATAATATATTTATTTATCCATACCAATTGCCGATTAATTATTTTTTCAATAAGTGAGCATTCGAAACGCTTCACGTACTCGTCTGTCGGTATACACTGAGCCTTTTCATTATTATGAGGGTGGCCATTAACGTTCTGTAGTGCAACCAGTCGCCATGGAGGAGGAAACGCGCGAGTCTCGCCCTGCAATGAACAATGACTGGTGGTGAACGAGAGCGCTATAACGGCTTACAGTACGTTTCTGAGGAATCTGGCGGAGGACGTGAAATCTGCCACAGATTTCATGCCAAACTTTGAGAAAGGTCGTTGAATTCTGCGAATATCGTCACAACGTAGACATTCGTAGACGCAATGGAGAAGACTCCGCTGCTTTAGCTCAAGAAATGAAGACGTGAGAAGAACAGTTTGTGATTATTGACATGGCAGACCCGGTTAAGTTGATCAAAGCTTGAGAATTTCATTGTATTGATTTTTATAAAGATAGTTGTTTATATTTTAGAATGTGGGGTGGATTAATATTTATGTTTTTTTAGATTGCACATGGATTAGATTAAAGTAATATATTGGCAATCAGGTTTAGAGGGTTACTTTATTTTGTGGTTAGTGAAGGCTTATAGATTATAAGTTAAGGACCATGAATAAGTTATCTTTTACTTGTTTTCCGTGTTCAGTTTTAATCACCTGTTTTCTATGCCTCCCCTAAGGGTTAACTAATAATTGTTCTCCATGTTTAGTTGCAATCGCCTATTATCTATGTCTTCCCTATCCGTTACTTTCTTTAGTTAAATGGGTTGTTTGTTACTAAGTGTTATCTTATATGCATGAGCTAAGAGTTATCCATACCACTTGTTATATATATATATATATATTATAATTGTGCTGTAATAGAAACCAGCATTGCTCCATCTAAAAGGCCACCAAGCATCATGAGGGATCAAATCTATCAAAGTGCAAACACTTTTTAGAGTGAAAATGTTGAGGAAATGTGTAATTCAATGTTTATTATTTTAGTTTATCTAATTTATGTTGTTTTATATATATGCAATTCTAAATAATTTAAATTTAATTTAAGGTGACATGTTATTTTTAACAACATTTTATTATTTTTTATAAAGGATATCTGTATATCTGTCAACTATGAGATGAGCACCGAAGGAGTTACACATCTCTCTTCTACTAGCTGTAGAATGCACCTTTTCCGTGCAAAAATATTAGTAGCTAATGCACACATAACTAATAAAACACAAATAACTTGTTAATAACAATTTACTTATAACTTATCCTTAACTTATCTATATTTATTAACCACAAGTTAAGTTACTGTAATGATTTATCTTTCAAAACTAATATGTTGACTTTTTTTTATCATGACATGCAGCAAACTAATATGTTGACTTTTTATTATCATGACATGCAGCCTACTTCTTAGTTATGGAACCCCTTCTTGACTTGACTGCTGGAGCTATTTTTTATCTAATGTATGTTGTTTTATACATATGCAATTCTAAATAATTTAAATTTAATTTAAGATGACATGTTATTTTTAATAACATTTTATTATTTTTTATAAAGGATATCTGTCAACTCTGAAATGAGTACTGAAGGAGTTACACATCCCTTCTCTACTAACTATGCAGCCAACTTCTTAGTTATAGAACCTCTTCTTGACTTGACTAGAACTATTTCTAAGTTCTTAATAGACAAACCTGTCGACCAGATTCGTAGGATTTTCAATATCGCTAACGAATTTACTGAAGAGGAGGAGAAAGCCGTCGGAAATGAAAATGGTTGGGCGTTTAAATGAGTTAATGTATATGCACATCAGTTTCTTCATTCCTACGAAATAAATAGCTTCATAGACTTGCAGATAAATGGTCTGTCGTCAATGATCCACAAACTAGATGGATTCAAACTACTTTGTAACTGAGAAGAGCAGAGGATTTATGGCAGCCTCGTTATTAAAAAGAATGTAGCTGCTATATCATTATAAGAACTTATAATTTTTTAAACATGTTATTTTCTTCATATTTGACATTGCAATGGTAGATAATCATTTATCTCACATTTTTGACAAATATAATTTTAATGTGGATCTAAAACATAATGTTTGTGGTCATGGTAAATTGTTGTTAGCGACATTTCACTTATGAACTATGAATGTTCATAGATCAAGTTGAGTTGTTATATTAGTATTAAGTGTACATATATCTTAGAATTTGTTAAGAATAGTAATTTAGTTGGTTATTCTCTTAGTTACACTAGTTGGTATTGGCTTGAACCATCAAACATATAACATATATATACAATTGTATGATAATGAGTTCAGCACTTCATGGTTTGATATTCATTTGTTTAGACTCTCCCACCTTTTTAAAAAAAATATTTAAGCATTGATGTGAGACTTCATGTTAATACCTAAAATAAATATGAATTTTATTTAAAAACAAATTCTTGAAAATTGTTTTTGCCATTGAGAAAGCAATTAAATATATGAAAAGGAGTTTGGGATCATTATTTTTATTACAAAGTTATTTCCATTATAAGGTCAATTATATTCAAAAGAAAGGGTTTTGACTATGCGTTGGAAGAGTCCTCGTCATTCATTCATTCTTGAAGGTTGTTGTTTAAAAGATTGTGAAAATGGATGTATACAAGATAAGCTTTTTAAAATTGTGAAGAAGAAACACCAAGCTTTGAAGATTGAAGCATGTGTTGAAGAAATTTGAACTCAGTTGAAGAAGACGAGTGACTATATTGATATATTTGTTGCTTGTGAATGCATCAAGATTTTGCAATGTGGCACAAGTATCTCACATGCTTATGTTGTATATTTTCATCACTACATTGTGTTGGTATAGCATCTTGTTGGATTGATTCGGATAAATCCCGTAGCTAGAGTACTTTCCTAGAAAAATGCAAGCATAGTGGGTGGTACCTAGATGTTTTGGTAGATGGAAGTATGTCCATCGGGTTTTTTGTAGTTCAATCTATGTACCAATGTTTAGCCCAAAGATACGGTTGGTTCCGAGTAGGTACAAATATGACATTTTTTGTATTTGCAACAAAAATGATGTATGGATATTGTAATGGTCATAATGTAATTGGGCATATGTTTTAATGAGGTGCATGATCGGTTGCACAAGATACCTTCTAGTTTTTTGTCGAGCTTTTTTGTCCAAGTTGTAATGCCTCCTCATAGGCATGTCTGTGTTCCCATTTTGTTGTAAGCATGTTTGTTGTATTCTTGCTAAGTAGGAATACTTGTTGTAGAACTAAGGTGAATGATATCACAAGATTTGATACTCTCTCAGAGAGGTTTGTGTAGTCAAGTTGTGGAATATTTCACCGTTAGAGGTAATGGGGGTGATAGGTGTACCCATAGCCTAAACTTGATCAAGGTGAAGATAAGAAAAGAAATATTAGATACAAGATGATTAGTTGATGTATTAGATATATTTTCAATAGTCATTATGATGAAATCCCAAAGATGAAGAATAAAGCATTGTTAGAAATTAATATTAGTAACAAACATAAGAAAGCCTAAAGAACCTAATGAAACATTGAAGAAAAAGTACGAAAAGCTTGCACAATTGAAGAAGAAGAAAAAAATGGAAAGAAGAAAAACAATAGAGTTTGGAGGGGCGTCCTGAATCAAAGTTGAAAACAAATAATTTTTAAAATTTTGTTAAGTGTTTGTAAGCCTTGCTGAGACATAGACCAACAAGCATTTTCATTTCAGAAATTTTCTATGAGAGTATCATAATTAAGAAAGTAACTCTTGATATTAAGAGGGAGTGTTAGGAGTAGTAATCTTGTTGGTTATCCTATGTTAGTTACAATCAGTTATATAGTTCCATGATCGGTTTTTCGACATTGGATTGAACCGTCAAACATGTTACATATATATACAATTGTATGATAATATATAATCAGTTCAGTCATTCATGCTTCGGTACTCATTTGTTTTGTCTCTCCCCATATTCGAACAAAATTTGTGGTGGACTTACAACTACGATGGCTTCTCTCTACCTCGACATGCTCATTAGATCCATTCGAGAGTAAGAAAACACCTTTAACTATAGTAATATACAAGAAGATTGTGACAATGGGATAATATGTATTAACTCTATAAAGATATGGGATGAAAATAATGAGCCTTATGTTTTCCCAAAACAATGCAAGCAGTTGTTTTTTTACTCGGATGCATTGGATATGGATTTTTGGTTCATACTAAGACACAATCCTAGATCAACACATATTTTTAAGAAAAACAATGTAAACAATTTTATAATTCCAAGCGAGGAAGATAATAAGGGTGATGGAAACAAAGAGTGATGTCATGTACATATTTTATTTCGGCTTTATGTTGTTGATGTAATATTTTATATGTGAATATCTATAATTGGTAAATTATCTTTTTTTATTCATTTTATGACGCTGGAAATGAAAATTCACAACACTTTTTAATGCCATTCTGAAACATTTTATTGAACTATGTGATAGCACTTTGGAAACAATTGGTAAAACAAGGTGTATTTCATCCACTCTCGATGTTTAATTCCTTCATTCATGCACTAAATTAGAGGTAGAAAGTATTCGACATTGATATTATAATGGTGCACACAAATGTACTCCAACTAAATATCTTAATTTTACAATTTTTTTTTTTATGATAATCTAAGTTGATGCCATAATTCATTCACCTAAGTTAGTAAATTATTTCACATTGAAATGCTAAGAAAAAACTATTAGAAAGTGGTTATGAATGTTAACTTTATACACATTAATTGAGAAACCAAAAGTCATTATGTGTTTAACTTTATGAAAATGAAATGATAAGAAACACAACTTTCTAATTCTTGGAATGGTGTATGGGTTTGGTATTAATACTATATGAGTTATTATGCATGATGAATCCTTGTAAATGTTGTGTTTACGTTTCTATGGTTTAGAGGGGCCTAAGGTAGCCAAAACCACACTAAGGAATATATCAATAATGTTAGGTTTTCCACTAGGAAAAATAGGGAAATTGGATAAACAAAAATCCAAATAACATAATAAACCATAGAGAGAATTGACATGAAAGCAGAAATTCTCATTGGAAAAAATACACACCCACATACACAATAAGTACTGACCATTGGTTTTGTCTTCGAAGTGGTCCCTTGGACTCCCAAAGACTCTTCATATTCACCTATTGACTCTTCACTTTCTTTTCTCAATAATATTGTGAATAGTGAACAATAATACTTTTATACGCATAACCTTACGGACCATGTTTCTAACAATTCACCCCTTAATCCAAATGGGTGTATATGAGTCCAAGAAAATAGATCCAAATAACTCGAAGTGAACAACTGAAAAAGGATGCACATATTCAACTTGACAATTCGATTATGCCAAACAAGTTAGCAGAAGTTGACTTATCCTACCAGGTACAAGTGCTCTCTAAAATTGTGGTTTTGGCTAACTACCAACCAAAATGGGTTAGCAAAATCTAAAATATTCTACTAAGTAGGTGATTTAAAGATGTCCACAAACTCTCGGTCTTAGCAACTATAAAATCACTAACCATGAAGGTGGTTTAAGGCTAACCATAAAATACAGAACTTGTATCAAAGACTCAAAGGTTCTTGGAACATTCAAAAAGGCTAGTAGAGGTTTTCTATTTTCTACTAAATGAGTGGCTTTAAGTTGACCATAAACTTTGGAACTTGGATTGAAGGATTAGATGTTTTTGAAACATTCCAAAAGGCTAGTAGAATATGATGCAATATTCTACTTGATTTATAAGCATGGATTTCGCTCTGTGTTTGGATATAGCTCTTAGTTTGGTGGGATCAAGGATTAGGATCCAACACAAGATCGCTTGTTCTCATTAATTTTTTTTTACTGTTTATCACCCCCGCTATTAGGAACAATATGAGGAGAAGAAGATATCTCAATTGCAAGATGTGTCAATGTTCATGAATGAAATCTCTGTTATGACGTATATATCTTCTTGGTTGTTGATGACCATCACCAAGAAATAATCCACCTGTAGTGAATCTTCTCTATTGCAGTTTTCTTTAGAATGAAACAACCTTTTGAATAATGGGCATGCTTTACACAATGCTTGCAAGGGTGAATATCAAAAAACCAATATTTCATGTGGTCAACTTGATCATAGTGTTGGCATGTTTAAATCTAAACTATAATGGATGAATATGAACTCTTGTGGAAGAATCTAGTCTAAAATTGGATAGGCTTGGAGAAATGAAGAACGTGAACTATCACTTCCTTTCCATATCCAATACTACTTCATCTCTTACGAAGGTTTGATTATCGGTTTGAGGAGTCCAAGAAAAACCTCTATATGCAAAACTTCATATTTATTTTCTTTTTATTCTGATGGGGTGCACCAATTGGATTATGTGCTTCTAAAGTGGCATCATTTCATGCAGGCCTCTAAACAGAATCATAAATAGGATTCTTATGAACATGAACAAGTTCAGAATGTGTTTCTTCTTGTATGAACTGCAACTCAAGTTGTAGAAAATAAAGTGTGTCCTGTGAATCTTGCACACAATATGGAATGTGATTAGATTTGTTCTTGTTGATCATTGTTAGAATAATCAACCCTTAGTTACCTACGTTAGACATTAATTTAATTATTTTTGTCTTATTACCTAGTTTCCTAGATTCCATTCTATGCTAGTTGCCTTCTACATGTCCTAGAAGTCAACATATGCTAAAACCGAGTCATGAAGTGCTTGGAAAACATCCTGGAAACCCAATTTAGCATGTCTAATTTATTCTAGATTCTTTCAAGTGCATATCTACTTTTTTTGAAAAGCTGCCTTGTTTTATTTCTGGTTTAAGGCAAAAGGAAAAGCTAGACTTGGTGTAGTTGCCTTGTTTTTTTCCCACATCATACTCCCTCATTTTCTCCAAATAAAAGCATGTATGAGTTCTCTTTCCATCCCTCTTTAGCTTTCCCACTTGACTTAGAAAATTTGTGAGCATCTACCTAGATTTGGAAACTTCTTTATGCACCTATGGGGGATTTGACTAGTTTTGGTAAGCCTGCTTTTTTACTATTTTGAATGGAATATTTATGCATTTGATTCTCTCATGTAATTATATATTACAGCAGCCTATTACTTCATAATTTTGGATATTTTACACTTACTCAATACATATTAGTGTTATGCTCCAATTTCAGTCTCCTTTGGTGTGAATTTTGCATGTTTGATTAGCAATTTTGTGAGTGTTATTGTTCTATCTCTTGGGTTCAATTTCCACATGGTATCAGAGCCTTTGTAGATCAATTTATATCCTTCCATATTACTATTTTAGGTTTGACATCTTGACTGGGAACGCATTCTGCTGATTGGAGGGAACAATTTCTGAGCTATGGACCAATCTCAGAAGATCATCTTGAATCCATTTAATTTATTTGAGTGGAATGTTGAGATGGAGATATTGTTGAGAGTGAAAGGTATCTACAGGGTGACTATGGAAATTGAGGTAGATCCCAATGCAGCTACAGATAAAATTAAATGGCACAACAGGAGGGATGAGGCCTATGGTCTTTTGTGTTTGAGCATTTAAAGAGACCCCCTCTTCCATCTTGATGGATTGACATCACCTAATGAAGTGTGGGAGAAGATAGAAGAGATTTTTAGAAATATATATGACATTAGAGGACATCAAATCGAGAACGAGTTGATCTCCTTGAGTCCCAGTAGCTTCAAATCATTGCAACTCTACTTTTCCAAGTTTAAAGCCCTTGTTTTGCAGTTGAAATAATGTGGGATCGAAAAGAAGGAAGATCTACTAGTCTTGGGAATACTCTCTAAGCTTGGTCCTAACTATTCCGTGTTTGTTTCTACCTTCAATGCCACTAAGTTGACAGCTCGAGCCTGGAAGATGCCTAATCTTGCATAGTTCATGGAATCCCTCACACAGCAGCAAGATAAGTTGGTGATGATGGGCACCATCAAACCTTCCAAAGACCAAGCTTTGGTTGTTGGAGATTCAAGGATGGATTCAAAAAGCAAGAAAAAATCTAAAAATCCACCTGAGCAAAAGAGAGACAAGTCTAAGTCTCAAGAGGAGCCCTAAGGTTCTAAGAAGAACTCCCAAAAGAAGAAGAACAAAGGAGAAATGAACAAGTGCGCATACTGTAGTAAGGGATATCATCCTAAGAGCTATTGTATGAATAAGCAAATTGACATGTTGACCCGACTCGTAGAGAAAAATAACATCTCCCTTCCTGATTACTTAAAGAAGAGGGAAGGAGGATCAAATTCAGAGGATAGCAAGAGAGTACATGCCTTGGTTGCTAGCACATCAAGCTCACCTAGCTTCATCATAGACTCTGGAGCTTCTAGACACATGGTTTAAACAAAAGATACATTCTCCTCTCTTGACATGTTAAAAAAGGTCCACCAATAGTTTTGGTAGATGACTCTCTCACTGACAGTTTGGGGAAGGGAAGGATTGATCTTGACCATGGTAAGTTTAATAATGTGTTGTATGTTCCAGGTCTTGCCTCTAATATCTTGTCCGTGTATTAGATTACTCATACTAGGACTCCAAAGAAGGTCATCTTCTCCCCTGATGATGTTGAAATCATTGAGATTTTGAATGATAAAGTCATAGCAAAAGGTGTTGTCGATCACACTTCGAAGGTATGCAAGTTTTCCCATTTTCTACCCTACTCAAACCCCTATGCTCTTTTGATTCATGCTAATGAAGCAAGCAAGCTTTGGCATAAAATATTTGGCCATATTAACTGTAAGTATCTTTCTGATCTGAGTGAAAAAGATATGGTCATAGGGTTACCAAAGATCAAATTTTCTAAGGGAGTCTATCAAGCTTGTATCCTCGGAAAACACCCAGAGCAAAAGTATGAGAAAGCTAGTCATGAGGGAACCTCTACACCTATTGAGATGATTCACATTAACATTGTTGATCCATTCCCTCATATGTCCATGAGTCAAGCCAAATATGCACTGACCTTCATAGATGACTTTTCCAGGTATTGTTGGGTTCACTTTCTAAAGCATAAGTCTGAAGTTTTTGACCTCTTCAAAGTCTTTAGAGCCTTGGTTGAAAACCGGTCTGGGAGGAAACTCAAGATCCTAAGATCTAACATTGGTGGTGAGTATGTCAAGTCTGAGTTCATTTAGTATTGTAAATATGCAGGTATTCAGATGCAACATTTGATCTCTTGTAATGCCCCAGTTTTGACCCCATTGCATTAAATTTACATGATGCATACATTGTAAATGATCATGGTGTGGAGCTAAAGGCCAAGGCCCCACCATTGATCAGTTATGTTATGTTTTGGATTTGAATTTGTCACCGATGGTATATCGGGGCATGCAACATATGTTATGTTGGACATCATGCAAATATGCATCATAATTAATTAAATGAACCCGACCAGCTACGATCGCGGCAACTAAAATGAGAAAGGGGCATGATTTTCACAAGGATAAGGATGTGGGGGAATTTGTCAAACTCTGGCCAATGAGGGAAAATACCCATGTGTCTTCTTCCCTTATTTTATTCCAACCACCTTCATTAAGAAAGACTGCTGGTGGTTGAGGCAGTTATGATCTTTGGGAGTGGGGTGGTAGGACTGTCAGTTCTCACCCACATGCACACTCCACCACGGTTGACTTGAGAATGGCAAGAAAAACCTTCACGCACTCTCCACTACGTAGGCCTCACGATTTTGATGTTCACCTCCATAGTCTGTTCCTTCCTCACGTTGCTCATCCACATGCAGGGATTTCACTCTCCACGACTGTGCTGAAGGCTCACGCACATCCACTTCCGTGTCCTCTTTGTGGGTTGTTCATTTTCACACCTGAACCATTGCCCATTCATTAGTCTCTCACGTACAGTATTTCGTGGTTTTAACCACGTAGTTTCTCCTCTACGAATTTGAGAATGGTGTGGCTCCGTCCTTTGCTCAGGGGCTGATTTGTGGGTTCTGTACTATGATTGTTCATGCACCGGTCGGGATACTGTAAATTCGTCCCAAGTGTGGTCTGCGTACGTTTGTCCTTAGCAGCCTCGATGGTGAAAAACAGACTGCTGTTTCCCCATGTATGTTGGTAATGTATGCTGATAACATTTTAGAATTATTGTTCCCCCCCCATGTTGTAAATTGGTGCACTGATACATTCAGTGGGACTGTATAATCGCTTGGGAGCCATTTTTTTTCCCTGTTTAAGCCGTGACAACTAAATTAATTGCCTGAGTGCAATGGTTGGTCTTCAGACTGTGAGAGGATCAGGGAAGGGGGCTTAGTTTTGCTTGATAAACCTGGTGGCTGGAAACCACACAGACAGAGCTAGAGGGCTGGCCTTCTTCTCCATCACCCCTGAATAGCACTGGAAGGGAATGCAGGGCCTGAGGGACTGTGTAGCAGAGAAGGGACTGATTCCTTGTGTTGGGTGTGTTTTGGGTGTCTTAGAGGCCAGGCTAGTTCTGGTGTAGGTGTTCTTGGCTCTGTAATGAGCTCACCAGCTTAGCATTGAGCCTTTACCAGCTCCTTGATGGCCTGATAAACCCAACTGTGTTGGCTTGGCTATGTTTTGTGCATCCTTGGCTATGTGTAAGCCTACTTGTTCCCTTATTCCTTGGAGAATCATGCCCAGCTCGAGGGTGGCAGCGTTACCGAGAGATTAAGGAGAACGCTAGCCTATGGTTGGGTGGAACGTTGCAACGGTGTAGCTGGTTGTGAAACAAGTTCTTATAAGATAAGTAATCTTGTCTATTTTACTTCTGCAATCCTATTTTCTTGTTAGTGATTACTGTTAATTAATATGATGAATGCTGTTGAATGAATGTTGTAGAAATGTATGTTGTTTCCGCTGTGCATGATGAATGAATGCATCTGTGTATGTTAAACAATTACATCTGTGCATGATAAATGTTCAATGTGCATGCTTCGCTGTAATACATTCCCCTGCATCATTCTGTTTATGCAATTTTTATGCCTGCACATGTTCATGGGGCTGATAGCCTGCATGGTTAACGCCACGGGTCACGTCCTCTTAGCCGATCGGAGGCAAGGAGACATGACATCTCTTACACACCACAACAAATTGGTGTTGTTGAGAGGAAGAACAGATCACTGAAGGAGATGGAAACTTGCATGATGGAGGCTAAGACTTTGCCACCAAAGTTTTGGGCCAAGGATGTAAACTGTGCATCCTACATCTAGAATAGGGTGCCTTATAAGTAGCTTTATGGTATGAATCCTTTCGAATCTTGGAGTGGGGACAAACCAAATGTGACCTATTTCGGGATTTTTGGCTCAAAGGCTTGGGCTAGAATTCCAACTGAAAAGAGGAAGGTTTTTCAACCCCAAATACAAGAGTGCCTATTTGTTGGGTATTCTGAAGATTCAAAGGGTATAAGCTGATCAAATTGAGCACTAACAATGCTTTCATTGAAAGAAGTGTTCAGTTCCAAGAATAGCCTTTAGCAGCAGTTGAAGTTGGAGAGTCCTCTTCACCACTTGAACCATTGATTGTAAGTGAAGAGACTAATGAGTTTGATGATTAGGATATGACTGATAATTATGATTTGATTTCTGATCCTAATAGTCCTACAAGACCAAAATGGGCAGCAAAGACCATTCATGCAACCAAGGAACTAGCTAGAAATCCTAGTGACACTAGGAGGACTAGATCTCAATTTGAGAGTGCCCTTTGTGTGAAAGATCTTCTATTTGCTGAGAAGTGCTATCTGATGGTTGAATCAGATCCAAAAAAATATGCATCACATGATCCAATATCACAAACATCCATGAAAGAAGAATTCAACTCGCTCCAGAAGAACAACACTTGGGAACTGGTTGATCTTCCCCTAGGGAGGAAGCTAGTTCAATGTAAGTGGGTTTTCAAGACTAAGTTTGCTGCTGATGGTTCACCTTTGAAATATAAGGCAATATTGGTAGCCAATATCTACTCACAAGTACATGGTATTGACTATAATGAAACCTTTGCACCAATGGAAAAGATGGAATCCATAAGGCTAGCTCTAGCCATTACAGATTCGAAGCAGTGGGAAGTGCATCACATGGATGTGAAGTGTGATTTCCTAAATGGAGATCTCACTGAAGATATTTACATGCAGCAACCTAAAATATTTGTTTCTAATCCATCTTTAGTGTGTAGGTTAAAGAAAACATTGTATGGGCTCAAGAAAGCCCCTAGGACTTGGTATGCCAAGATTGATGGTTTTCTACCGTCACTGAGTTTTGTTTGATGCAAGTCTGATCCTAATGTCTATTTGAAGCTGATTCATGGTTCTTTGATGATTATTTTTTTATATGTGGATTACCTACTGATTATAGGAAGTTCAAAGAAAGAGATTGCCTCCTTTAAGGATGCAATGAACCATCCATTTTCTATGACAAATTTGGGATTGTTGAGACAATTCTTGGGTCTCGAAATTGCTCAATCCCAAAATGGAATAAAATTACATCAGTCCAAGAAGGATTTGGATTTGCTGAACCAATTCAACATGAAATATTGCAAGCCAAGCAAGAGTCCCTTCCTTTCAAGAGTTAAGCTTGAAGAAGCATGTTCTTCTCCTATGGTAAATAATAGACTGTATAGGTAGTTGATTGGGTGTTTGCTTTATCTTACACACACTCGACCTGATATATCATATGAATTTAGTGTGGCTTAAAGATACATGGATCAGCCTCATGAGATCCACTAGAGAGCAGCCAAAAGGATCCTAAACTTTGTTCAAGGAACAAGAACTCATGGGATCTTCTACAAAGCAAAATATGATCTTGATTTGATTTGGTTTACTGATAGTGATTGGGCAAGTGACAACACAGATTAGAAGTATACATCATGATATGTGTTCATGCTTGTAGAAGTACCAATCAGCTGGTCAAGAAAGAAGCAGAGTTCCATAGCACTCTAATCTACAGAAGCTGAGTATAGAGGAGTTGTAAATACAACAACTCAATTTTTGTGGTTGCAGGGGATCCTTGGATAATGTGGCTTCGAATCAGAGTTTTCAACTATTATCTACTGTGATAATCAAAGCACCATTTGAATCTACAATGATCCAGTTCAGAGACAACGAACAAAGCACATTGAGATCCATATGCACTACATCAGATAGCTTGTGCATGATGGTACCATTGATCTACTCTTCTGTGCATCTTCAGAACAAGTAGCAGACATATTCATCAAAGTTTTTTGTGAGAAGAAATTCAACAATATCAAATCACTGTTGGGGATTTTTGATCATGTTGTGAATCATGATTCATGACAAGATTTTCAATTTTTTTTTCCTGTCCATGTTTAAGGGAGGATTTTTCCACTGGGTTTTTGCCGCTTTCCTTGGTTGTATGGACAAGTAGTATGTAAAGGGTGACTAAGCCTTATTTATAGGCCCTATATTTTTTTGATATTTACTCATAAAGTCAGGCTTAAGGGGGGGTGTTAGAATAATCAACCCATAGTTGCCTACATTAGACATTAATTTAATTATTTTTGTCTTATTACCTAGTTTCCTAGATTCCATTCTATGCTAGTTTCCTTCTACATGTCCTAGAGGTTAACACATGCTAAAAATGAGTCATGGAGCACTTGGAAAACATCTTGGAAACCCAATTTAGCATGTCTTATTTATTCCAAATTTTCTAAAGTGCATATCTTCTTTTTCTGAAAAGCTGCCTTGTTTTATTTCTGATTTAAGGAAAAAGGAAAAGCTAGACTAGGTGTAGTTGCCTTGTTTTTTTCCCACATTATCCTCCATAATTTTCTACAAATAAAAGCATGTATGATTTGTCTTTCCATCCCTCTTTAGCTTTGGGTGAATCCACGGACCTGGGTAACACTTTTTGGCAAGTAGATTTCGGCAAATGCAAAAAAACGCACCTCGGTCGAGGGCTTGTTAAACCCTCGACCGAGGTATTAATTTCTCGACTGAGGTTCTAACAAGCCCTCGACTGAGGTTTTTTTAAGCCCTCGGTCGAGGTATTAACTTGACCGAGGGCTTAACTCGGTCGAGGTATTAACTCGACCGAGGTATTCATTCACATAATTGAAACATAACATTATTGAAATTGTCATTTCTTTTCTTATTTAATGATTTGGTTCATATAATTTTATTGGAAACATGATATATTTCTCTCTAACTCTTGTAAGGCACCATCAATGTTAACTTCAACCCCTCATGAGCG
>LPNX010204262.1:284507-359358 GCA_001517045.1 Pseudotsuga menziesii | reverse complement strand
CTTGTCTAGATTCCTAAAAATATATATGAAAACGCTCAATTTTAAAAGAGGTTATTGTGTAGATTTGTAGATATGGGTAGAGGAGTCATAGGAGTCATAGATTTGATCAAACATATCTATGGCTCCTATGACTCCAAGACCCATTTCTACAAATAAACATAAATGACCCTTCTTTTCATTTCAGACATCAACTCTCAAAATTTGTAATGACCACCTACGCGTTTGTCTTTGAATAGATATTACATGACTAGGACCTTGACCGAGCTAATACCTCGGTCGAGGTATTAATAGGACCTCGACCGAGGGTTTTTAAACCCTCGGTCGAGGGATTTACAAACCCTCGGTCGAGGTCCTGTTAATACCTCGACCGAGGTATTTAAATACCTCGGTCGAGGTCCTGTTAATACCTCGACCGAGGTATTTAAATACCTCGGTCGAGGTTCATACCTCGGTCGAGGGCTTAAAAAAACAGACGTAGCCCACATTCAAGCAAATGGAAAATTTCCTGTGCCTTGCAGAGGTGTAAACCCTGCCATTTCTAGTACATAACTGAGCGGAGTTGATACCAATAAATTCACCAACGAATCTTCTATCCATTGAGGTATCATACACGCATTTTGGCATTCATATGATATTTATTTTTTAATTACTTCTAAAACTTATACTTGGAAAACCACACTGCAACTTCGAAGCATCTCAAAGAAAAATCCGCAGAGTTAAAAATACACAGCCAAAAAATTCTTAAAAATGCACACATCACATATCAATGTGTCATCTTCAAAAGGGTATCTTTGGTTTTTCAATTTTTGAAATTCCTTTACGTGGACAAATATGTGTTTAAAACGATGCTAAAATCGAATGTGGTCACTTTCGAAAAATAATAAATAATTGTATAATGCGAAAAAAATTAACAAAAAAATATGCACATCACACTGCATTTTATGTAGATCATGCTCATATATTTAATTTTTTTAAATTATTAATGCAAGATTAAATTACTCTATGTGGACACGAGCCACTTATTAGCTTCTTCGAATTTTTAAGGTCACACAGTTCATTAAATGCAAAAATTCACACATTAAATGACATCAGAATATTTTTAAAAAAATATCACTATGAAGCCAACATAATATTCTACAATTTGTTTTTTTACTGCAAGTCGAAATTCACATGGAATATATGCGTTTTAAGGGCTTCTATCTAGCACATGAGTAAAAAATCAGGTTTTCATCGCCAAATTTGGCCAAAAAGTGTTACCCATCTTCATGGAATCACCCCTTTCCCACTTGAATTAGCAAATTCGTGAGCATCTACCTAGATTTGGAAACTTCTTTATGCAACTATGGGGGATTTTATTAGTTTTGGTAAGCCTACTATTTTACTATTTCAAATGGCATCTTTATGCATTCGAGTCTCTCATGTAATTATATATTACAACAGCCTATTACTTCATAAGGTTGGCTATTGTACACTTACTCAATATAGATTAGTGTTATGCTCCAATTTCAGTCTCCTTTGGTGTGAATTTTGCATGTTTGATTAGCAATTTTGTGAGTGTAATTGTTCTATCTGTTGGGTTCAATTTCCACAATCATGACAGTGTTGTCGAAAAAGGAAAATAGTAGAGTGCTCAATAACTCTATTAATCCTAATATCTCCATGTAATTAATGAATTACTCAAATGGAGAAGGGATTCTTGCAACTCCACCCTTTTACAAACGAGGATCAATAGTTGAAATATATTACTCAGTATCTAGAGGGTGTCTAATTCTATTGAAAATGCACCCAAATACAATGTAATTCAACTTGACTTTGGATGGTACACAAGAAACTAGTTGCAATTTACACACCACAAATGTACTTACAACAACTGCTGATTATGAAATTGAAATTACTCGATGCTTCAAAGTTGTTGTCGATGCTTTGAGTTCCTTGATTACAATCCATATAAGTTGATGATACCAAGTTTTCTTGATTTTCATTTTGTTGAGTGAATACATAAAATATCTCCCCTCAACAAAGTAAATAAATCATCTACTCAAAATTGTCAATAATAAATATCTCTACGATAAATATTTGTGCATAAACATTCATGGTATCATGTAAGTGAACGAAAGAATTTTGTATTCAATGATTTATTTATTTTTGGAATGAATACAATACCCAATCAATTAACTACACTGAGACAAATAATGAAACCTAATGCATTCCAAGAAAATAGCCTTGATGGAATATATCAAGTTTCTTCGTAATTAGAGGAGAATCTCAAAACAAGGAAGTTAACCAATATCAAATCTAGTTTAACAAATCTAACTTATCAAACCTACAATTTAACCTTGGGAAATTGATTGTCGATCTTCAATCTAGATCAATTCCATGGTTTATAATTGAAATGCAACTATAAAATTTATTCATCTTCCTCGCCAACTAAAACATAGATTATCAATGTAAATGGAAGTTATAGGTCTCAAATTATTAGTGCAAACTCATAACAAACCAAACTTATAAAACACATTGTGGGTATCTAAAACACATTTTGGATGGCCATCCAATTGTACAAACTTAAACAAATTAACTCACTCAAGTGCTTAAAAATGACATTATTTGTTTGGAAAATCAAATGTGATATCTACTAAGATTCAAAAAACTTATACTATCCAATGAAATTATTGCATGAGTGATCATAGTGCACCTACTATGGTAAGGTGTGAAGGACCCTCCTTAGATGCAAGTTGTGCATGTTAGAATCCACATGAACTCTTGGTAATTTTGAATTCACTGATCTAGAGTCTCCAAGTTGCAGGTATTTATAGTTTTCCACACATATATTATGTCATATAGGTCTCCTCAGTCACATAGAGAAATATTGGCAGGAAGAATTGAGAGGGTTCTTTTCCAACATAAGCTCCAACACAAATTCCTGTGCACAAATATTCCTTTCACTTGATAAATATGGACTCAAACCTCCAAAATATGTCATTCTCTAGAAGAATGTGTTCCCATTATTGGGATTATTGTTAATCCTCCCTTTGAACACATAGTCTAATTGTCTATTTTCCTAGCTTAAGAGGTCTTCAACACTCCACTAGTGCATGGGGGACACACCTAAGGGAAATATGCCACTTACTGCACCTGATTGCATGAGTTTAGGTGCCATGGGAACCAATTCCTATAATTTAGGAACCCACCTTGAATGCCACTAGCAGTCTCCTTTAGTTGACCTTGGTAGGTAATCAATTATGTTCAATTATACTTCAGTTACCATCAGTTAGATCACAATCAGTTAGCCTAGGACCAGTTTGCATGATTTAAGGGAGTGTGGGTGCCTTTTTTCACCTACCCTCATCATTTAATTGATTGTAGACTAAGTTAGTTACCCGAAGTTGCATTAGTGAGCTCTAGAGGTAATTTTCTCACACTTAGTTAACTCCGGAGTCAGTCCGAGTTGGTAGGTTTGAATCGTATATTAGGAATTCGAATTATTATATATGTATAACCATTGTATTACATATGAATTAATAATTCATGACTATAATCATATTATTCCAATTTTTTCTCTATGTGTGTACAATTTTTCCATGAGTAACTAATCAGTCTATGCTAATTCTTCTCTCTCTTCTGCAACCTTATCTTCTCATTTGAATTCATGCAGGTTGATGATCCTATGATTCATTGAATTTAACATGGCATCAGAGAAGGTATCCATGCCTACCTCAAACCTCGAAAACCTCCATTGATTCACCAAAATCCATTGAGTTTCTGCATAATTCCCGGAAGAATTGAATTTCTCCCTCGGGATTATGTACAGAGAATTATATCTAGGTGTGATGTACTTAGAAAAAGTGCACATGTCAAAGTGAAGGGTGTTTGAGCTAAATTAATTCAAATTGATTTGTTTTGTATTATTTTTGCAGACACATTCAAATATTTATTGAAGAATTGTTGATCAATATAGTTTTGAAATGGAGAATTCAGAAGCTTTGACTGCCAAAAAAATTACACCTTTCAGTTACCCTAATTGGAGGGAAGGTATGCATATTAACTTGTGCAACAAAGGTTTTCACATGATTACCATGAGTAGAGCAATCGAACCCCAATAGTATATTGAAAAATCAAAGCATATGGATAGGCTTGATGAATATTTTGTCTACATGTGCATCCACATCTACAGGGAGTTGTTGTTCCATATATTATTCTTGCGCATTGATCTAGGAACAAAGCATCAATCTCATCAAAGAATAATCAACAAATAACTCATGAAATGGTGTTAATCGAAACTGGAATTGGTTTCCTCTCTGTATATTTAATAAACGATGAATGGTTACAATAACAATGTCAAGCAATAGCTTGAATCAATGAGGAATTCAAATACCTAAGGAGGCAATTCGAAATCAATAAGTGAGTCTAGCTTAACTGACTCGAAACAATTGGTTCACACTTAGTTAACCACTTGACCAAAACCTTAATTGAATCACCAAACCCTAATTGAAGTCGAAGTGCAATAAATGACTGAATCTCAACTGAAGGATATCAAAAACATGTCACAGCAAGCGAACCATCAAGTGTTAGTGCTACATGACTTCAATTAACCCCGATGAGGTTAACTGAAGCTGAACTGATCATCAGAAGTTGGTGGAGGTGCCCCTGTTGACTCCAGATCATTAAATAATAATAAATAATCATTAAATAGTATGTTTAATGAGAGGAGGTGCATTAATTGACTGGTTGAACTGATTGTAACCACCAGTTAGCAATTAGGTGCATTAATATCACTTAGATCACCCTTAGAGTGCTCCAGTTAGCTTCCTTGATTGTAGGAGAAGGAAAAGTTAGCCTCCTTGACTGTAGGTGGGTGTGGGTGTGACTAGATGATGGAAATTAATGCTCCACTGATGTCAATTAATGTCAATTATAATTAGGATAGTGGTTTAACTAGGCCAATTTGACCCAAAAGAGTGTGTATGGTGGTAAAGGTCTCCAACACCCCCCCTTAATCTATACTCAGGAAGAGTTAGAAAACATAGATGCATAAAAATGCTAGGGCACCAAAAATGAAGGCCATAGGTCGCCCTGTACAATTCTGAAACTGAAAACAATGCTAATTAGATGACCATCATGCTGTTGTAAATACACATTTGGATCTGATCTACATCTCTGAAAGTTTTGCGAGAGAAGAAAGGCATCCGTCTTGGAATACCACTCTCTTGGGGCCTGTTTTAACCCATATAGTGACTTCTTTAGCTTGCAAACCAAAGATGGATCAGTAATGTATCCCTCAGGCTGCTTCATGTATATCTCTTCATGAATATCTCCATTCAAAAAGGCTGACTTAACATCCATGTGATGCACCTCCCAGTGCTTGGATGCTGAAATTGCCAAAACAAGGCGGATGGAGTCCATTTTTGCAACCGGTGCAAAGGTCTCATGGTAGTCTACTACTTGGACCTGAGAGAAACCTTTTGCTACCAGCCTTGAATTATATTTGCAGGTGCTTCCATCAGCAGCAACCTTTGTCCGAAACACCCACTTGCATTGAACCAATTTCCTTCCCGAAGGAAGAGAAACTAGCTCCCAAGTAGGTTTTTTATGAAGAGAATGCATCTCTTCATCCATGGCAACTTGCCATCTAGAATCATTTCGAGCATGGTAGTAGGATTTTGGATATGAAATAATCATCAAATATCAATTTTCAGACATCAAATTATCAGAACAAGAGAGCGCAATACCTACTCTTTGGAAATCAGACCGGGTTCTCTTTGGATCATCCGGTTTTCCAATGTTTTCTCCTGCGGAGGAGAGTGTATGTTGGGCCCATGTAGGAAGATGATTTTGCAATTCAGGTTCTAATTCAACATCTTATTATTTTTGCACACTGATACCAGAAATAAGAGGATCCAAATCAGGGTCATCACCCCCAATTTCATCATCCAAATATTCAGTAGAATAGGAAGGAAATTCAACAGTTTTCTCCTTGACTAGTTCCATCTCCTGAAGAGGCTCATCGAACTTGACACTTCTCTCGATGATGATCTGTTTGGTCTTGATATATAGCAGCTTGAATTCTTTAGATTCATTAGGATACCCAATAAACAAACATTCTATGCTTTGCAGTTGCAAATCCCTTCTTTTATCAAGTGGAATCCGGGCCCATGCGGTGGACCCAAACACCCGTAGGTTCGACACATCCGACTTGTGTCTGAAGTATGCTTCGAAAGGAGTATTTCCTTTCATGGATGAGTGTGGTACCCTATTCTGAATGTATGCTACAGCATGCATGGCTTCAGCCCACAAATTTGCAGCAACCTTCTTTGACTCCAACATACAATTGGTCATCTCCTTGAGAGACCGGTTCTTCCTTTCCGCTACTTCGTTCTGCTAGGGAGTGTAGGGAATTGAATGCTGGACCTGAATACCAATTTGGGAGAATATGTATAGAAACTCATTATTGACATACTCCCCTCCATTATTAGAACTCAAGATCTTGATCTTAAGCCCAGAGGCATTTTTGATCAAGGCCTTCAATTCAGAAATTTTTTCACATACTTCTGATTTCTTTTTGAGAAAGAAAACCCATGTATACCTTGAAAAATCATCAATAAAAGTAAGGAGGTACCTTGATCCATTCATGGATGTGATAGGCATCAGACCATTGATATTAGAATGTATAAGCCCCAATATGCTTGTAACTCGGTTTGCCTTGCCTTGATTGAACTTGTGCTCAGGGTGTTTTCCAATCACACAGCCCTTGCAAATTCCAGTGGTTGCCTTGATGACCGGGAGGTTTTAAACCATGGATTATTTTTGTAATTGCTGAAAATATTTGAAATTAAGATGAAAAACCTCTCATGCCAAATCCTACTAACCTCATTTCCATGAGTTAGCAGAGCAGTGGGCTTTGCATCCGCAACAAAGTGAGAGAACTCATAGGCTTTTGCATGATGATTTGCAAGGCCTTTTGCAATGAGTTTCCCGAATGCAATTTATATTATCTCAACATCATTTGGGCTGAAAGAGACTCTCTTAGGCATTCCTATATGTGTCATTTGATAGACACTAAGGAGATTCACTGCTAGATATGGTACATACAAAACATTAGAGAAAAAACCATTTTCAAGATCTACAGTACCTTGTCCTTCGAAAATGATGGTGGAGTCATCTCCCATGTGGATGGGGATGGATTTTCCGGTATCCAAGGATGAAAATGAGTCTTTTTCAGCCATCATGTGATTCGAAGCTCCAGAGTCAATCAGTAGTGCTTTGGACTTCGAAGTGCTTTCCATGAGGGCATGACCTTTCTCATGGTGTGGTTCCCAATCTTGGTGATCTCTCCTCCGAAAGCTCTCTGGAAGATTGATGTGATTCCTCTCAAGGAGAGAGGTTGCTTCATTAATATTTTTCTTCATTGAGGCATGTTCAGGGTGAAAACCCTTACCGCAGTAAGAACACTTGAATTTTTCTTTCCCATTGTGCCCTTTTCCTTTGTTCTTCCTTGAACCGGAAGATTCATCATGCTACTGGTTTTCAACTCTAGGCTTGGGAGCATCAAATTTAGTTTTCTGATTTTTCTACTGCTTTCCTTTACCCTTCATATCTTTGGGCCCTGAGACATGGAGGGCTTGATCACGGGAATATCGGATGATCCCCATCTAGACAAGCTTTTCATGTTCATTATTTAGGGACTCAATGAAGGCATTGAGTGTAGGCATCTTCCATCCGGGGGTTGTGAGCTTCTCCACACAGAATGTAGAAACAAAAAATGAATAATCAGCCCTGAGTTTGGAGAGGATGGAAAGGATGAGCTGATCATCCCCCTTCTCCACATTGCATTGCTTCAAGAGTAAAACAATATGCTTGAACTTTGTAAATAAATCATTCAGAGTCTTGAAATTGGAAGGTTGGAAAGACATGAGTTCATTTTCGAGTTGGTAAACTCTTAAGTCATCATGCTTTCCGTATAGAGATTCCAATTTGTCCCATATTTCTTTCGGTGTCTTCAAATGTATAAGATGGAAGAGAATTAGGTCTTGGGAAATAGAGAGGCACAAGAAACCGAAGGCTTCATCCTTCTTGTTCAAGAATCTTGATTTTCCTATGGCTGATCCAGGCTCAACTTCAGTGTTCATGGCGACTCTAAACATTCCTTTGGAGTGCAACTGAATCTCCATTTTACTTTTCCATGAATGGAAATTGTATGGAGTCAAGAGATTTGCTGAGGAGGCCATCTGGATTTGCTGTAGCGAATGCTTCACCTATAGAAACCTAAAAATCAAAACAGAAAGGGAAAAATAAGGTTAGATAGCCTGCACATTCTAGGATTTCATCACACCCAATATAGTCAATCAAGCAAGCTTGATCAACAAGTTCTTTACTTAGGATATTGAGTGGTAAGCCTTGGCTTCTGGTGCAGTGCTAGATTTTTGAGCTATTGCTCAAATTTCATGGAGAAATATGTCAAAAAGCTTGTTTTTGAGAGATAGATATTCGTCTTTCCGTAAGCTCTGATACCATATTATTCTTGCACATTGATCTAGGAACAAAGCATCAATCTCATCAAAGAATAATCAACAAATAACTCATGAAATGGTGTTAATCAGAACTAGAATTGGTTTCCTCTTTGTATATTTAATAAACAATGAATGGTTACAATAAAAATGTCAAGCAATAGCTTGAATCAATGAGGAATTTGAATACCTAAGGAGGCAATTCAAAATCAATAAGTGAGTCTAGCTTAACTGACTCTAAACCATTGGTTCACACTCATTTAACCACTTGAACAAAACCCTAATTGACTCACCAAACCCTAACTAAAGTCGGAGTGCAATAAATGACTGAATCTCAACTAAAGGGGATCAAACACATGTCATAACAAGCCAACCATCAAGTGCTAGTACTCCATGACTTCAATGAACCTCGATGAGGTTAACTGAAGCTGAACTGATCATCAGAAGTTGGTGGAGGCGCCCCTGTTGACTCCATATCATTAAATAATAATAAATAATCATTAAATAGTATATTTAATGAGAGGAGTCACCTTAACTGTCTGGTTGAATTGATTGTAACCACCAGTTAGCCATTAGGTACATTAATATCACTTAGATCACCCCCAGAGTGCTCCAATTAGCCTCCTTAACTGTAGGAGAAGGCTAAGTTAGCCTCCTTGACTGTAGGTAGGCGTGGGCGTGACTGGATGATGGCAATTAATGCTCCACTGATGTCAATTAATGTCAATTATACTTAAGATAGTGGTTTAACTAGGCCAATCTGACAAAAAAGAGTGTGTATGGTGGTAAATGTCTCCAACACCATATTGATGGACTCAAGAATCTGAAATAAGTATGATATAAGATTGAATCCTTGTTTGGAAAACATGATGAGCTGAGATGCCATATCCTGGAGAATGGGATGATAGCACTACAACCCAGTAACTTCAAAACTATGCAACATTTTTTTCTCAAAATTCAAATAACTAGTCATGCAATGCAAGCAATGTTGGATTGAGAAGAAGGATGAACAATTGGTTCTCTCCATATTGAGCAATCTTTCTTCAGAATTTTCAGTGTTCTCTACGTTTCACTATGTAAGACTCACCACACCCAATTGACGAATGCCATCCCTTGATGCCTTCATAGAGTCTCTAATCCAAGAACAAGACAAATTGACACAGATGGGAGCTCTCAGAGCCTCTCCAAATCAATATCTCTTAGCTAGTGAGATAAGGAATGCCCAAGCAAGAAGGAATAAAAAAGGTAAAGAGAAAAGAAACATTGATTTTAAGCCTAAAAATGAGTTTGATCCATCACATGAAGCCTTAGGATCTAGGAAGGACAAACATCAAAGGTATGAGAATGGCAAGTGCTCTTACTATAAGAAAGGAAAGCATAAAGAGAAGTATTCTATGAAGAATACCATTGATCAAATGGGAAAACTCCTTGAGCAACTCAACATTACACTCCCTGAAGACGCAAGGAATACTGACTCTAGAGAAGAGAATGAAGATCATGATGAGATATTCCATGTATTGAAGGCTAGTTGTTCAAAATAACATGCCTTCCTCATTGATTCATGAGCCTCCAATCATATGGTTTCATCCAAAGAATCATTCTCTTCATTACAAATTACTGATGGTCTGAGTATTCACATGGGTGATGACACTCAAATTCTGGCTGAAGGGAAGGGCTCAAGCAAGTTAAAACATGAAATGCTCAAATATGTACTCTATGTGCCCTATTTAGCTACAAATTTGTTATTTGTATACCAAATGACACATACTAGCCCACCAAAGTAAGTGGTATTTGCTCCTGACTCAGTGGAGATATCAGATATCTCAACTAGGAAGATTATAGTGAAGGGTGTTGCAAACCATGCCTCCAAGGTATATGAATTCTTACTCTTTATGACATACTCAGTTCCAGTACAGTCTCAACTACCATTTGAAAATGGAGGTACAACCATTCTACCTACACCTTTTACAGATGATAATTTTTCCATTAGTGTTTCAGATTTAAAATTCGAAGAAGAGGAACCAGTTGAATCAGTTTATGAAATTAAAGATGAAGTTTATAGTGATCTAGATCCAAATCTAACCCGTACTCCCAATCCTAGGACTAAATGGACACAAAAGGTTATTGAGGCAGTTGCGAACATGACTGGAGAGCCATTTTACATGAGGAGAAAAATATCCTAGTTTCAAAAAGAGAACCTTGCACTATGTCAAGAAAATTCACTTCCTTCATAGAGGTGCAACAAGCTCCCAGAAGGATGCTACATGATGTTAAAGACTGATCAACAATTTTTCTCATTAAAGAATAAATTGGATCATTTCCATCTTCCTCCAAAAATAAGAGACAAAGGAAACATTCCTTCTCCTATCTATCATCAGATTAAAACAAGATGGAGTGGTTCACATGCACAGTCCCAGGATACTAGTGCACACAAAGAACATCATATTTCTTCACTACAGCATAGAGATGTAGGTTGCATAAATATTTTCACAAGTTTTTTATTCAAGAATAATTTTTTTCTTTATATCAAAGCTTCATCCTAATTTTCCTGCTTATTTTGAGGGTGCGGGAGGGGGGGGGGGGGGGGGGTTCGCAAGAGGTTTTACCCATTTCCTTAGTTTTATTAATAAGTTATTATTTTTTTCATTTATATTGTATGGGTGAACTTTGGTCTTAGTTTCCACGGTCCAAGTTTTCTAAAGTCATAATTAAGGGGGCATGTTGGGATTATTATTAATCCTCCGTTTGACCACATAGTCTAATTGTCTATTTCCCTAGCTTAGGAGGTATTCATCACTCCACTAGTGCATGGGGGACAGACGTGGGGGACATATTCCACTTATTGCACTTGATTGCATGAGTTTAGGTGCCCTAGGGACCAATTCCTATAATTTAGGAACCCACTCTAAGTGCCACTAGAAGTCTCCTTCAGTTGAACTTGGTAGGTAATTAGTTATGTTCAATTATACTCGAGTTACCATCAGTTAGGATAACACCATTTTGCATGATTTAAGGGAGTGTGGGCACCTTTGTTCACCTACCCTCATTAGTTAACTGATTGTAGTCTAAGTTAGTTATCTAGAATTGCATTAGTGAGCTCTAGTGGTTATTTTATCACACTAAGTTAGCTCTAGAGTCAGTCCGAGTTGGTATAATTGAATCCTATCTTAGACATTCGAATTCTCCTATATGTATAACCATTGTAATACATATTATTACCGATTCATGAATATAATAATATTATTCCAATTTTGTCTGTATGTGTGTACAATTTTTCAATCAATAATAGATTAGTCTATTCTAAATTCTTCTCTCTCTCTTCTGCAGCCTTTTCTTCTCATTTGAATTCATATAGGTTGATGATCCTACACTTAATTGCATTTAACACCCATTAAAAATAAATGAGTAATAGTGATCATGTTCTGTATCAATTTCATTCTAAATTCCAACTGCATAACCCATTGAATTCATAGTATGTGACTTGACTATAAATACAAATCTAGAGTTATCGAAAGCACTGATGGTATGGTGTGAGTTTCAATGATCATATGCCATCAACCTTCAATTGATGTGATGTAAAGCATGATCATTTCAATTTGCTCAATATAAAAAGTGGTGATTGATATTCAAGCGTGAAATGGCACCAAATATCTTCATGGAAACCACTAAGAAACACTACACTAGTTAGATATCACACATAGACTCAACCAAGGCTCATAGGAACTCGTTCACTACGACTCCTATCTCCTCATGGAGTCATGATATCAAAGAGATAAGAAATAAATAGATTATGAGAGAAAGGAAATTTAAATTTCCCATGTACATGACTAAGTGAACTCAAGTTGAAAATCTTCAGTTAAATATGAATAACTCAATCAATGATTTAGTTAAAGCATCAGTTGAACTATTAATGATCAACATTTAGTTAAGTAGAGAAGAACCCAATCTTCATCAGTCAACAAGATTTAGTTAATAATGCTTAAATACATGATTAAATAAATATGGACTAGTTAACTAAAGTGTTTACACTTTAGTTAGACTAACAAAAGGGAATTAAGCTAATCAAAGGATGACACTTCAGTTAAGAAAGTGTATTGCATGTGACACTTGAGTTATTGCACTATGACACTTATGTTACTCTGTTAACTAAGGCGTCAATATTCAATTAGAGATTGATTTCACTCCAATGTTAGTTAACTATCAATTAATATCCGTGATTGAAGGTATGGTCCGTGATTATTCCAAAAAGGAAATTCGAAATTGTAATGCATGTGTGGCTAATTCTTATGCAACCATTCACTAGGGTTTGCATGGTAGTCATTATGTCTTGTTATTAATATGCTAGACATATGGAAAGTTTATGACAATTGTTACAGTGGATCTCTCTTCTCTATTTCTCTGTATTCTCTCTTAGTGGGAAAATTCTTATGTTTTAAAAGTAATTCTCTATAATTTATCTATTATACTCTAAAGAATTGTTGGGGTTTTCATCTTCCCTATTATGAGGATTTCCCTAGGGTAAATATTGTGTTGTGGATTAATTATTTTGTGATAGGGTTACTAATTATTACAGGTCCTCAGCATATCATTGATAAAAGTAATAAAGTTTAGTCATCTCCATTATTGCTCAAAACATCAACAAAGATGCAGACCAAAAGAGATACAATATTTGTTGTTTGTTGAGTTGCACATCATAGATAAGGTAAAGTGGATATTTTAGTTACTCTGATACACAACACTTTTATATCAGAGGGGTAAGAAGTGAAAGGAAAAGGAATTTGGATATTCCGTCAAGTTGGTTCTGGTGAAACTTCTCAGGGAGGAGGGAAGGGGAAAGGAAGAGGGATTTGGTTCTTCTTTCAAGTGGTAGTTGCTAAAACAATCAGGTAGTTGGTTCTTCCTTATGGTGGAAGCTAATAAAATAGTCAAGGAGTTGGTGCTTCCTTCTAGTGTAAACTGATAAAAAAATCAGTTAGTTGGAGCTTCCTTACCGTTGAATATGGTAAATGAAAAAAGGAGTTGGTGCTTCCCACTTACTTCGGTTAAGTTGCAATTGAATAAAAAATTGGAGATCACAGTTTTACATAGATTAGTGGTTAATTATTATAAGTTAGAGATTGCACAAAGACACGGACATCTATCCGGGACGAGGTTTGTAGTGGAGTCCCCTACTACATGCAAAAACACCTACCCTAGATCAACCAGATCATAGGGTAGAGTTCATGGTGAGAGGCATTCCTCAACATTGACTTGCAATATTAAAAAAAACAACTACAATATTTTTTATTTTATATATATATATATATATATATATATATATATATATATATATAACTAATAAAAACAACAACAAGCATACCTTTCAATAATATGGGACATTGTAGTTGTTTGAGGAAATGTTCCACTGACTCAACGTTCTAGTTGTAAAAAAAGGGGGAATGGATCCAAGAGGGTATGGAGAAACCTCAACATACACCGTGGGAATAATAAGGAAAAAATATGGGAACAATGGCGAAAGGTGAAAAGAAATGCCATGTAATGAAAAACGTGTTTTTTGTGGAGACCTTCACAATGTATTTATAGGATGATCCAATTTTTTTTTACCCATGGTATTTTGTTGTGCATGGTATTTGTCCATGGTTTTTGACCCATTCTCCTTTTAGGGTTTTTTGGTCATTCTTGGAGAGAGTGGGGATAAGTCACTATAAATGATCAACTTTCCTCTATTTATGGGGGAAGGAATAATAATGTTTTGGACCATTTTTGGTGGATTTTAATTGTGCAGGTCAAAATGAAGGGAATAATGTTGGGATTATGATGTATAATTATGGTTTGCACCATAGATATCTAGGTGAACATTTTTTGGTGTTAAAAAATTCCCCCCTAATGTGTGAGGGAAGGATCTCATCATATGGATGATATACATCATAGGATCAAGGGAGAAATGGTGACAACGGTGGATAGACTGGAGAGGAACATGGAGGAGTGGAGTCTCCTCATTCGAACTACAATGGATTTTGGTTTGTATTTCTTCTAAAAAATGGATGTGGTATGTATAATCAGAGACATGTATATAGACGAGGTAGGCATACCCATGCTCATAATAATGTCTCGATATAAAAATGGGGATCAAGGATAAAAAAATGGGAGTTGATCCATACATATATACAACTGGTAGTACATAATGGTGGCCTCAATGGGAGGCTAAATACATAGACTAATATGAAGAACTGGTACATAGGAACAATGGAATTCTCATGGAATGCAATAAACCACTTATACTATAAAACAAGAACTTTATACTAAGAAAGAGAAGTCTACCCATAAAAACTACGATTTTTGCATAAGATACACCAAAAACACCGCCCAAATAGAAAAATGTTGATACCAGCATGTACACATATTTTTTTTCGAGGTAAAAAAAAGAGCCATGGCCTAAATATCCCATACTGTTGTTTACAAAAACTTTGAAATCAACCTCTAAATTGGATTTTTTTGTTTAAGAGATAAATTACAACTTTTTGAAACTGGCATATTAAACGAAATTTCATAAATAATTTCACCACTCTAACCATATAAAATCAAACAAATTATGTCGTGATTCATAATGAAATCATATATTAGACCATACAATAACAAATTATTAATATAAATATTCAAAAAATTCTTTATAGGTTCAATTACAAACATCAAACTAATAAAAAACATCTAAAATGTTTCATGTGAAATTATTCGAATTCATCCATGGATTTAGAGACCCCATCAGAATCTTTAATTTCTGTAGATGAAGGACTGGATATAATAATAATAATAATAATAAACCCTAACCCCCTAACCCCTCATTACATTACATTAAGAAAAAATAAAAATTAAAACACCCCCCACCCTAACCTTGTAAACCCCCCAACAACATTACATTAACAAAAAATTAAAACACCCCACCATCTCCCTAACCCCCTAAATCTCCCAACAACATAACATTACCACATAACATTACCGTAAGAGAATTAATATAGATTCTTCATCCTAAAGTTACTATCAAGAATAACCCTAAGTCATGTAATAAGACCATAGAACCCACATTGTGTCAACAAATAAGTTTGTGCATGAAGATATAAGGGGCATAATGCATTATCATATTGAGGAAACCTTGAAGAAATTATTTCCTTCATCATGCCCCCAAAAAATATCTAAAATATAATTAGAAAATGAATTAAAGGATTTTGAAAGGGTTGTTTGAGTAATGAAAACATAGACACCATTTTATGTTAAGAAACAATGGTTAATAGTTTATTGTGCAGAGAACATCGAAGAAGGCATAGTTTGTTATCCAATTAAGGAATCTATATATAAATATTTCCGTGAACATATGGAAAAAAGATTTTTAAAAGGCTTCTTAAATAAAGGAAAACCTAAGAAATTTTTTCAAACTATTATATTATGATTAAAAGATAAGGCATTTGTTTAGGCCTTCAAAAAGTTAGAAATCTTAATACACATTTTATCATCAAACTATTTATCATTTAATCAAAATTCACAACAATTGTTTTTAAAAGTTAGGATAGAAACATCAAGATTGAAATATTTGTACTTTTGTATTCCAATTTAGTATAAATTCTTTTAAAAAAAGTTCATAAATATGTCATATAAACAATGGCTTGAATAGAAATCACATACAACCCTCACACACCATGAGGATAACCATTATGAAAAGAAAATAACAAAGAAATATTCATTAATATCCCATCCTAGAAGATACCATAACTTTATTGATTTTTTTTTAAACAATGAAATCTTTATTATACCCTTTCAATACTCCCACAATTTATTTCAATACACTCATGGAAAATATTTCCGAAGCCACACCCTTAAAAACAATCAGAAGTAAGAATAAGACAAAACAGGTAATAAATAAAAGGTGGAAGATACCCCAATTTTATGAAAATAAACAATAAACATTCAAAGCTTCATTATAGGGTTATCAATAAACCTACTATTTATTTCAATAAACACATGGAAAAATAGTTTCAAACAACTCTGATGAACAACCAACCAAAATTAAAAATTAAACTAGATAATGAATAAATAGAAAGATTGCTCTCAACAACTCCTATTTTTTTTTCTGCACCCAAAATTTACTTTAATACTCCATGGAATTGTATTTCGAAACCACACAGTTACAAAGAACTAAATCGAGTACAAGCCATCGATCATGGTACAAGACGCATGGTGCTACATGTCTCGCTCAACTGACTTCACTTGACAGAGGGTATACAGTTTATGCTGTCTTTGAAGATGTGCTCGTAAAATTTGATTACCTTTTCCTGTCCTGTCATCCTTAGTTATACTACTTTCTGCAGATTCATTTGGTTCCGCTGCACGGATGGAGGAGGCGTTTTGCATAATTTCAATATTTGTTTTTCCGGTTTATGAACAGTATTATGCCCTTTTTTAACCTAACCTTTGTTATGATATGGATGATGCAGTCTTTCATGATTATTAATTAATACAAAAGCAATTTCACAGAAGAAAATTAGCTACGTGATCAAAATCTTGTTAAATGATGAAGCGATACCCATTGTAACATGTTGTAACATAGAAGTTAGTTTTTAATTTATGTTTTATTGGTTACATGGTTCAATCTTCGCTAAGTGTCCATTCATAGGAGCTTGATATGGGTGAACTGTACACCAAAGTGATCACCATAAATGGTAGTGTGTATCATCAAAGAGGTTATACAACTGGGATGAGTCAATGCAACATCAAAGTTGGACCTCTAGATACAGTCCGCATCTCCATAATTTTTTCCAGTTAAGGATCGATTTTGATCGTAATTGTGGGTTTTAGAGGACGCAGAGAGAGTTTTAGGATGGTAAAAGTGAGCACTTCGTTCTCCATTTTAGCCTTGGCGTCCTTCACTTTGGAATTTTTTGACAAAGCCAAATGACCAAGGAATTTGCAGTAAGGAAATCCCAGATATCCCCACTTTTTCGTTCTTTTCCTCCACTTTATTTCGTTCACTAGTTATTTTTAGAACTCTATCCTCCTCCACTTCTATCTTTACGTCATAGTTGAGCTAAGTGGATAAACCAGCATTGTGCGACCTCTTCTTCATAATACAATGAACTGGTGACGCAATGGTGACAAGTTTCCATTGGATTTAAACAAAATATCATAATACAATGAACTGGTGAAGCAATGGTGACAAGTTTCCATTGGATTTAAACAAAATATCACATAAAGCATTAAAAACTGCGAAAAGATGCGTTTAGCCATAACCCTAACAGAGGCTAGTAGTAATTCATAAATTGTTTGGAGAGATCATCACTTGATAAACCTGGACAATCAATATGATAGATGTTAGTATACTTTCAATTTCAATTGCTATTTTAACCCACATGATTTCATTTGATCCATTACATGACTGGTTTATAAAATGGATATCGGTAGGATATGTCTCAACCAAATCGGGTATGACATATGATGTATTATTTTAGTTATTTTTAGGTTACACTAGATAATAAGAAAACACAAATAATGATAATACAAAAAATTATCTTTAGACTACCCGTTTTAAAAGATGGAAAATCTTATGGAAGATAAGTAATATCATTGTACTCCCACATTGATACACACATCACTATTGAATATTCATCTTCAAAATCATTAATGTCCTCTTTCATAGAATTTATTTGGGAAGGATTAAATTATAGAGGAGAATGTGTTTTGGGAGGTTTGTTGGTGTATTGACTGGAATTGGAGGTAGTCTTATCTAAACGAATCAATATTTGATACTAGAATGTATGTTTTTCATAACTTAGAATCAATTTGCATGTGTTAACCAACGAATTTTTTTTATTAGTAAATCCTAATTCTCTCAACATCCTTTTACCAAGATAGTAGATGTAATTAAGTACTTAATCAAGTATGATTGAACAACAACAGAGATCGGGTTACAAAAATAGTTACAATAGTAGGAAGTGAGCAATATTCCACAGCATTCTTTGGAAAATGAAAGGCGGAGACTTGAATCAATGCAAATTCAAAGTAGTGGAATTTGAACAAAGCATATCAATCCATGTGACTGAAATGTAATCAAAGAGTGGTATTTTGTGGAAGATTATGTGGACTTAGTGGAAGAATGTCGCAAAGCTGATCATGAATTTCGTAATCACAATCTCATTTTAAGCAAGTGTGGCAACTCAATATTATGAAAGTTTGGAAACCCCATGCTGCGGAATTTTCGCAACCCCATCTTTCACTATAGCATGGGCCGCAGAATGAAGAGATTAAAGCATACAATGACATAGATCCACTGGGGTTCTCAGTATTTCTAGTATCTTGTGTCTATCATGGATGTGAATGATCGCGTGCAGGTGTTCCATACAGATAATTAATAGATTAGATAATGGTGAGAATCACGTCATCCATGAGGGGGGCCGTTTAATGCCCAAAGGAGCGGAGCTCCACTCCCTCCTCCCTTCCCCACTCTCCTCCACCCCCATCATCCCCGATCCTCCTCCCACCATTATCCCCTTTTTATTAAAGCAATAATGATCAACTACGCACTAGCAACAAGGAGGAAAGCTTTCTTCAAGTGTACAGGTCTCCAAATGATACGATACTACCCATTCGAGGATAATGGTAGTCTCCCAAAATATGTAGGAATGTTAGCAGCTATCCCTGAACCTAATATTCTAAGGATGATACCAGTAGGCTCAAAAATTTTCTTAGAAGATGAACACCCTGAATATATATTTGGTTGGGCTTTCCAAATATATAATAAATATGCAACGATGGCGGGGAGAAACCTAGAATACAGAGGCATTAAGATATTGAATTCTTTCTTGTTGTGCTGCTGATAGGTCTAGGTTGAGTAGAGAGGTTATCTCTCATGGTGCTGCTATAAGATCTAGAACTAGTGCTACGACTGGCTTTGGCTCTTTACTCAGTAGTGGGATTGAAACAAATTCTCAACCAACTGCAAAATGGTGTGCTAACTTGCTTGCATTATATATGAGCTTATCCATTTTATTATTTTACCAAAAAAATTATCTGGCGATAATCACATGGACCAATCATATTCCCTCTTTGTTAATAGATCAACAATTACTAATATTGAATCATTCCCCTTGGCAATGCAAGGCAATCCAGAAATAAATTCCATTGTTCTCTCTTCCCATTTCCAAGAAGGATGTTTTCAAAGGCAAGTATCCTAGTTATAGTTATGAGGGTTCAAATACTTGGATGAAAAGAGGAAAGATAGGTGCATAGGATTCTCTTGGATTGATTGATCTATTGAATTCCACACCTCGTGTAAGTAACCTCCAGAAGGAAAGAGATTGATTTTCTATTAGTCAAAACCGAGCCGACTAAACTTGAGTTTACTGCTCAGTTATTAAAATTTTATTTATTTTTCACATCGACCTCTTTTTCTTTTTACTTGTCAGGTGAAACTTGTCTAACTCACGATTAGAAAAGTTTATCAAATTTGGTTTGCCTTTTAGACCTCACTAATTTACCTTGACAAGTTCTTACTTGTCCGTTTTATTGAGAGGCACTTCAACCACTAGTCGGCTGGCACTTCAACCACTAGTCGGCTTGATCAGTTCGACCACTAGTCGGTTTACTCAACCGGCCATTAGTCGGCTTTTACTCTTTGACAACTTGTCAGTTTTACTCGACCATTTTACTTGGACTCACTTGCAGTGGTGTGGTTTTAGTCAAAATTTACAAATTATGATTCTTAGTCTAAAAGAATTAACAATTTACAAATGTTTTTCACCTGTGATTAAGATGAAGTAAAAAATGACACAATAACAATTCTAGAGAACTTATAAAAATATATACCCAAATATTTAGGAAGACTTGAGTCAACCACTTTGCCGTAAAACCTGGAACTTTCACGAAGTGAGAAATTTATGGATTCTTGTTCTTTCACTCAAACGGTAAATGTAAACACCATTTACTCAAGTAACTCTTGAAATAACGTGTGGCTAAATAAACATGCATTCAACCATAAACTATTTCATATATATAACTTGTGTGGAAATAACAAAGGTATTATAAACTTGTTGGCTCTTTGACTGATCCAAACTTGTTGGCTCACTCATTGATCCTTTTATAGAGCTTTGGCTCTTCGACAGAATCACATACACAGAAGCTTGAGTTTTGACACAATTCTTTCTTCACTCTTTGGTATCCTCTGAGCTCTCTCTCGCTCTCTATTGTTTCTAGTGTCTCACATGATTTACAATCTTCTTCTACTATTTATAGGAAACCTAAAAATTTCTTCTACGTGAATCAGTTGACTCGCCATTAAAGACCATAATAACAATATACCTAAAAACTTAGCTTTAGAAATTAATTCGACTGGTTTAAATTTTTGAATCATGGACTCTTGCCTCTTGTCAGATTGACTGACAAGATATGGACTGATACTGACTATAACAAAGTCGGTTGAGATCATATACGGATCTGCGAGTAATTAATATTTCCAACACTCCCCCTTAATTATGAGTAGATGGCGATTTTTGTAAAACAAAATTTACTAAATGTTTCAGAGCTTAGACTTGCTTTGTGCGTGACAAAGTTCACTGTGTAGAAATTGTCATTCCAAGATAACTACGCAGGTACTGGATTGTGTCCTTTGCCAATGGTTTTGTAAAGATGTCCGCAAGTTGATCTTCATACCTGCAAAATTCTAAACAAATTTCTTTGTTGTTCACCAACTCTCTTATGAAATGAAACCTTATGTCGATGTGATTTCGTTCTCTTGTGAAACACATGATTCTTTGATAATTATACGGTTGAATTATTGTTGCAGAATATTGTTATCGGTTCTTGATGGTTCTGTGACAAGTATTTTACCACTCTCCTCATCCAGATAGCTTGACATGCAGCACTTGTTTCTGCAACATACTCTTCTTCTGCTGAAGACATAGTTACTATGGGCTATTTCTTTGAAGCCCATGAAACAACACCTGTAACAAAATGAAATGTGTACCCAGATGTGCTCTTCCTGTCATTTATGCTGCCTCCATTGTCACTGTCATTGTAGTCAGTGAGTTTAAAATTTTCTAAGGTTGAATACATAATACCAAGGTCTTTTGTGCCACTTACATACCTCAGAATTCTTTTACCAGCTTTCCAATGAGAGTCTTTTGGAGACTCCATTAATCTTGAGATCAGACTTACTCCATACATGATGTCTGGTCTTGTAGCTGTCAAATACATAAGGCTTCCAACAAGCCTTTTGAACAATGTAGGATCTACAGTTGATCCTTCATCATCCTTACTCAATTTTAAACATGTTATTACTGGTGTTGGGGTTGTCTTGCAATTAGACATGTTAATTTTTTTTAAAACTTCACTTGCATACTTTTACTTTGATACAAAAATACCACTTTCAGACTATGAACTTCAATGCCCAAAAAAACATTCATAAGCCCCAGATTAGTCATTTCAAATTCACTTTCCATGCCTACTTTAAAATTTTCTATGCCAAAGTCATTAGTAAATATTAAATCATCTACATACAAGCAGACAATTAACATCTTACCATGCTCATCAAATTTGGTGTACAAATTTGGTTCACTTTCACTTCTCTAAAATCCATTTTCAGTGAGATAGGAATCAATCTCACTGTACCAAGCTCTAGGAGCTTGCTTCAAACCATATAATGCCTTTTTCAACATGTACACTTTATTCTCTTGACCTAGAAATTCACAGCCTTGTGGTTGTTCCACATATACTTCCTCTTCTATATAGAAATTTAAGAATTCCAACTTGACATACTTTTGATAAACAAGCCATTTGTTTTGTGCAGGGATGGCCAAGACTGTTCTGATTGTATCCATGCGTGTAACAGGTGCAAATGTTTCATTGAAGTCTATGCTGGGCTACTGTGTGAACCCTATTTCTACCATTCTTGCTTTGTGCTTCTGCACATTCCCATCACCATCTTGCTTGGTCTTTTAAATCCATTTTACACCGATTACATCTTTGTCTTTTGGTACACCAACCAGCTCCAATGTCTGGTTCTTCCCAATGCATTCTATTTCTTCATGCATGGCTTGTGCCCATATTTATTTTTCAACAACTTCTTCAAACGTTAGTGGATCATATATAGGAGAAAATAATGCAAAGAGAGAGAATGAATTTGGTGTACCAGCTTCATATATCTCACACAGACTTCTTGTCTTCATCGGTTCTGGCGATGTCAACCTTGACCAAATGCTTGATGGAGTCTGTTGTCCTCTGGGTGTGCTTGTCGGTGTAGCTTGATTTGATACTTGTGTCGATGGTCCTTGTGCTGAACCATGTTGCGGTGTCATGGGAGTAGACGATGGTGCAATTGGTTGACTTACATGTGGTGTTTGAACCACTTCCTCTACCATGTCATCATTGTTGACATTCGACACAATCTTGACATTTGTATCGACAGTTCCGTACCATGATTCATTCTTGACAAATTGAACATCTCGATGGATTATCACTTTCCTTGTGACAGGATCATATAGCTTGTATGCTTTTGTGTCTTCAGAATAGATGACAAAAATACATTTCTGTCCCTTCTTGTCTAGCTTCTTTCTCAGCTCATCTGGAACATGCGCATATGCAACAGTGACCAAAACCTTTTAAATGAGAAACACTATGATTCATTCCTATCCATTCTTCTTGAGGAACTTTGTTCTTCACACTCTTTGTTGGACACCGGTACGTAATGTAAACAACAGTTGCGATTGCTTTACCCCAATATTCATTTGGAAAATGCTTGGCTGCCAAGATATTGCGTGCCATATCCATGATGGTGTTGTTCTTTCTTTTGGAAATACCGTTCTACTGAAGTGTATACCGTGCAGTGAATTGCTTTTGTATGCCATGGGTCTTGCAAAAATTTTGAAATTCATTCGAAACATATTCACCTCCTCTGTCAGTCCTCAAGATCTTGATGCGGTGTCCACTTTGGTTCTCCATGAGTGCCTTGAACTGCTAAAAATAACTAGATGCATTAGATTTATGTTTCAGAAAATATACCCATGTTTTTCTTGAGTAATCATCAATAAAAGTTAGAAAATAATTTTAGCCACCAATGGATGATGTCTGCATTGGACCAGAAATATTAGAGTGCACAATTTCAAGTGGTGTGCATGCTCTATAATACTTTCCGACTGGAAAAGTCGCTCTATGTTGCTTGCCAAAAATGCATCCTTCACAAACCATTTCTGGTTTGTCGATCAATGGTAATCCTTTCACCATATTCTTTGTGTGCAGTAGCTTCATCCCACCAAAATTCAGATGTCCAAATCTGAAATGCCATAGCCAGGATTCATCCTGAACTTCTGTTTGAAATGCAGCTCGTAAATTACCACTTCCATTTACTTTCTTGTCGAGGAACTCGCCTGTTTCTTTACTTTCTGCCTTGAATGCAGCTCCTGTATTTGTCTTCTCTTTCATGTCTAGAACTATCCTCAATGGAAACAAACGATTGCTTGTCATTGGCACTTTTGCTATCAGCTGGTCACTGGACGCTTGTCTTTAATCACACAGTGATCATCTTCTATGTAGAATCTGTATCCTTTTTGTATCAACTGTCCAATGCTCAACAGATTATGTTTCATACCTTTGACATGATAGACATCATGGATATACTTAATCTCCCCCTGTTTGGTTAGAAAATCAACAGTGCCTTTTCCCAAAACACTAACTTGGACATTGTTTCCAAGTGAAACATCAGTTTGAACTGAATTATCTAGATTGGAAAAAAATTTTAAATTACCAGTCATATGATTACTGCATCTTGAATCTAAGTACCATATGTCATATGGACTTTCTTGAACAACATTGCATTCAATTGGAGATGTCGATGCCATTAACATTGCACTTGTCGTAGTGCTGGTGCTGGTCAACTGATTTGGGCATTGCCTTCCTTGGTCATATTGTGTCTTCCTACATTCATATGCACAATGACCAAATTTCTTACAATAATGACATTGAATTTTTTATTTATCAAACCTATGGCCACTTGGCTGACTTGGATTCTGATACTCTCTTCTACAACCGAAATTTATAGGATTTCTACCTTGTCCTTCTCTGGAAGAACTTCTTCCTCTGCCTCTGAAGTTGTTTCTCCCCCTGCCTCTACCATGACTTATGGATGACTATGCTGTGAATGCACCTTCCAATGATGTTTGTGTTCTGTTGAGTCTGTGTTCATGATTGATGAGTGAAGGTTGCAGCTCATTAATAGTAAACGTTGACATGTCTGTGTGTTCTTCCAAGGTCACACCGAAGTTTTCAAATCTTGGGGGAAGACTTCTGAGAATTTTTTCAACAAATATTTGGTCTTCTATGTATTCTCCATGAGATTTCAGTTGGATTATCAAACCAACAACTCTGGTGTAGAATGAGTCTACAGTCTCTGAATCTTTCATTGACAGAGATTCAAAATCTCTTCTCAAAATCTACAACTTGGAAGTCTTTACCTTGCCCAAACCTTGATAGGAGGTCTCCAATGTATCCCATGCTTTCTTAGTGTTAACTGCTGTTGCTACTCTTGGGAGTATTCTTTCATGCATGGCTTGATGTATGTAGAACACAGCCTTTCCATCTTTCTTCCTCTGTTCCCTCAGGGCATCTTTCTCATCTTGTGTGAGATTGTTATATGATATCATATCTGTTGGTTCTACATAACCATGCTGGACTATCTCCCAGACATATTTCCCTTTGAACAAAGCCTTCATTGTTAGAGACCAATATTCATAATTCTTTCCTGTAAAAATAGGAGTTTGCAATGAACCAGAAGTGGAAGCCATTTTTAATTTTTAACTTTCCTTAGAAAATTATTTCCACTTTTAAGACAAAATTTCTTTCCTAAACCTTGCTATGATAATACTTAGCCAAAACCGAGTCGACTAAACTTGAGTTTATCGCACAGTTTTTAAAAATATATATATATTTTTTTCACGCGACCTCTTTTTCATTTTACTTGTCAGGTGAAACTTGTCTAACTCCCGATTAGACAATTTTATCAAATTTGGTCCGCCTTTTAGACCGACTAATTTACGTCGACAAGTTCTTACTTTTCGGTTTTACTGATAGGTTTTACTTCGACCACTTGTCGGTAATCGACAACTTGTCGGTTACTTCACTTCGACCACTAGTTGGCTTGATCACTTTGACCACTAGTCGAGGAAGACTGATTTGATCACTTTGCCATAAAACCTGGAACTTTCATGGAGTGAGAAATTTATGGATTCTTGTTCTTTCACTCAAACGGTAAATATAAACAACATTTACTCAAGTAACTATGGAAGTAATGTGTGCGTAAATAAACATGCATTCTAACTATAAACTATTTCATGTATATAATTTGTGCCGAAATAACAAAGGTATTACAAACTTGTCGTCTCTCCGACTGATCCAAACTTGTTGGCTCACCGACTGATCCTTCTACAGAGCTTCAAATCTTCGACAGAATCACATACATAAAGCTTGAGCTTCGACACAATTCTTTGAGCTCTCTCTCGCTCTCTATTGTGTTTAGTGACTCACATGATTTACAATCTTCTTCTACTATTTATAGGAAACCTGAAAATTGCTTCTACGTGAATCGACTGAATCACCATTAATTACTATAATAACTATCTACCTAACAAATTAGCTTCAGAAATTAATTCGACTGGTTTAAATTGCCGAATCATGGACTCTTCTCTCTTGTCAAACTAACCGACAAGATATGGACTGATACTAACTCTGACAGAGTCGGCTGAGATCAGATATGGATGTGCGAGTACTTAATATTTACAACATTTTCATTATGCTATTATCCAACCTTGCCCTCCCCTAAAATTTCCTCCTTCCCAGGACCCCCTCATACTACTTTCTTAGTTTGTGAGGGGAATCTGGATTCCTTCTGTTACCCGCCTCACTTGCAACACTCACACCCTTCCTCCTTCCTAGGACCCCCTCATACCACTTTCTTAGTTTATGAGGGCAATCTGGATTCCTTCTGTTACCTACCTCACTTGCAACACTCACACCCTTTTTAATTGTGTACTTTTTTTTTAATAGTAGAGCAGCATCCACAAGCAGTCCTGTTGGATTAACGCCAATATTTTGACTAAGACTATAATGGAGAACAACTTATTGAACTAAGTAAGATATTTAATGTTTGAATTTCTTTAGTAAAGATGCTGATTGTTGTGATGAAGGGAGGATAGATATATATTTAGTTTCAAAAAATGCTTGTTATATACGAGCCTAATAATACCACATACCTATTGAATATGCCTAAACACATACAACAAAGTAGGCCCTTAATGAGACCAAACAACGAAGTGTTGGTTCATTGTTGCTTTCTCCTTTCTTTAACTCAGGAATAATAGAGTTGTTGGGCATATGCAGCATTGCTCCGTAATTAAGTGAACCCAAGGGATAAATCGTATAAATGCTACCTGGTATCGGCACTGGACTTGGTAATATCAGGAACCTTTACTTGGCAAGTTTATAGTGTGTCACTGAGTGGTCTATTCCAGAGTCTCAAGGAAAACATGATTAATGGTGTAATTGAAACCATAAATTTACGAAAGTTGAAAATATAAAGTTATAATTGGGCAGACTAGTATAAAATTATTTCCTTGTCGAAAAAGATAAAGCTGCTCAAAATGGTGACAAGAACAAAGACTCCACAACTATGAAAGGAATTCTAGAAAGTACCAAGAAGAGATGTTGGGTTGGTCATCTTTCCATGAGTGGGATCATAAGGTGGGACTGTCATTGTAAAATCAAAATACTTTGTGTTGATTCCTTCAATTTAATTGTGATTATTTTCAAAGCCCTTCATCATTGAAAAGCACCATGAATATATACCCTTCTATCTAAAATTAAGGCTAGCACTTTAATTTTATCTATGGATGGTCACACCACCTTAAAGTGGTGATGAATTTTAAATAAAGTAATATTTGATGGTAGAGACTAGGTAAGAATCTATTTGGGATAAAGTAAGATTTTCTTTAAAGTGGTTATTTTTTAAGGTAATGTGTTTATGTTTTTGTGATGGTGATGATGGCTAATGTTTTCTTAGACAAATTTTGGTCTATATTATTTGATTTGCTTTAGAGTTTTATTTCCGTTCTTAAGAAGCTTAGAAAGGAGTGTTGATTAGGGTTAATGACCTTCTTGTGATATCTTAATTTTCTTTTATCCTTTATTTTTTCATGGCACCACAAATTATCTTTAAACTTCAAAGTAAATACATTTAGAATAAAAAAAGTTAATATTTTATGTTATAAATGTTTTTGGTTTGTCATTAATAAAATTAGGAAATGTTTGCATTTTAAAGGATTGTTTTGGTTTGTCATTAATGAAATTAGGAAAGGTTTGTGTTTTAAGAAACTTACTCTTTTTCACACTTTCATTTTAACATAACAATAAAAGCAATAAAGAAAAGCATCAATGAGATTTAAACATTATTATTTTCAAGTATTATTAGTATTACTACTATATTTTTACTTTTGTTAAATATTGTTTTACACCAATATATAAGACATATTTTACAATCTGTTTAATAATATATTTAAGATTTAATATTTAGTAATTGTATTTATTTTTTCCAATTTCATACATATCTTTTTTATATTTTTAATTGTGAATTTACATACATTTAATTATAGTGAAACACTTGTGGTGAAGATGTCAAAAGAGCCTCAACCCCCATTAGGAGGGATGTTTGGAAAGGAGAAATTTGGGCATCTTGCATACATAGAAGACCTAGTGGAAGAGGACATTGATGTTCCTGAAGAAATCCAAGCTCATAAAATTTCAATTTCGATGATAAATTTGGCCGACATGATATCATTGATTAGTTTCATTCCTTGGAGAAAATGTTAAATTTGATAACTTTTTGATAAGATATATTAGTAATGTTTTGACTCTCAGACTTTATTTTAGAAATAAAATTTCTATATATAATGTTTTTAATATGTTATTTACAAATATATGGTATAATTTTCTTGAATTTATGTGAATCGTCACTTTTTGGAAAATAATATAAAATGATATCCTTTTTATACAAAATATCTCTAAAAATCCATTGAAAATGGTTTTAAATATCTTTATCTTCTGGTTTTTTTTACAAATTTGTCAATAGAAATGTCTTATTTTGTCGATAAAAATGTCTTATTTTAAAGAAAAAATTGTAAAATGTATATGTTTTTCATTATAACTTGCTTATAAATGTATGTTATTTTGTTAAATTTCTAAAAAACACACTTGAAAATAGAAATTAAAAATATTTTATGACAAAGATTATTCAAAGGCCCAAAAAACTATCTCAAAATGAAAATGTGTGATACTAGTATCAACCCTTTTTTAAACAGAGGTAATAATAGCCACTAAAATTAGGAGAGAGAAAAATGAGAACTGTGTCGAGTTCTCGTTTCATATTATAAGCGCGAGAATAAGTGGTTAATATCATAACAACTGATGCTTTGTTGAGTCTATAGGTGTACACAATTGAATGGACTCACTGATCGAGAATCAAAATCTATGAGGTAAAATAAACAACATCAAGTACTGTAGATACACGAAAGCTATACATTGATGGGCTTTCGATCACTGTCGCCAACGCATCCCAAAAAATATAAGGGACATGAAACTGTATAGGTCCCATAATATACTGAACAATGTTCTAGATTCAGGTTACAATTGGGGTCTTCAACCAAATAATGAAAGGACCAAAACCCTGTATGAATATCAAAGCTGCGATGATGGATTTGAAGTCAAGCATGTGAGACACAACCAACCCAAAAGGCACTAAGGACTCCTTTAAAGTGGTCCAAGGAACTCATCAATCAGGTGGATGAAGCCATGATATAGGGACCTCTATGTCTATCCTATGGAACAGATGTGTTGACGTCGACATAAGGAGACCTGAAACTACCAAGGAATTGAGGTTTCCTTGATAGAAGTGCGAGGGGGAAAATAGAGATATGGAACAATATTGCGATTGAGACACTAAATGGGGAACAAGATCAGGAGAGTGTGAGGGACTCAAAATTCCTTTGTTCAGAGTATGATGGTAGGGCTGACCTCGCAACGTATGATACTAACTCATGGAGATGGGATCATAGCTATGAAACCGGGAAGATGACTACAATGGGATATACTTGGGGAAGTAACTGGACAATCGATATCCAGTGGATCTAAAGGAGACTCATTATTGAGCACTCTGAACAAAGGTGACTCAATGGGGGGAAGCTTCCACAATGGGAGACTATATGGAATATGTGTGGGCGCCTAGAGACACCGTTTTGGGACTTCTTCATAGGTTAAGGAGCACGAATAAGGGATAGAAGTATTCTCAATATGATACTATCTCATGGATTTTTGTCAAGACCAAGACGATAAATGCTCGATGACGTTTTCATTTTTAGAGAGTCTATAGGAAAAAGACTCCAGTGGGGTTTCTTTTTCATATAATAGTATCCTAAGTACGAAAAGGATAAAAGTGTACAAAGGAGAGCTCTCCTAGCCGAAAGGGGAAGAGATACTTCTTTTGTGTAGCTAGTCCAACCAAGTTGATGCTAGGATTAATTAATCCTCTTTTTTTCCAATATAGTCTATTTGGTCAGATTTCCTAACTTAGTAAATTATTATCCCTGTACTAGAGTATGGGGGACACAGCTAGAGGTTATCTACCCCTTACTGCATGTGCATGCATTCGTTTATGTGCCTTTGGGACCAATCCCTACATTATAGGAGCCCACTATGAGTGCCTCCAATAGCCTCCTTTAGTTGGATATGGTAGGTAATGTAATGTCCCCAAAAATCGAAATTTTTTTTTTATTAGTCTAGTAAAAACTAACTATACGAGACATTATTGAATTGCGGAAATATATTGTACACTACATGTACAACTGTTTACTCGTAAGATGTTCTTACGTTCTATCGTTTTACTTTCAGTCATTATTATTAATAAATTTTCCTTACGATGTTGTATTGTTGTTTACTACTTAGTTCTTATGGTTATACATTTGTTGCGTATGTGTCGTTACTTGATTTAAATGCTTCATCCTTTCTACATAGTATTACTTGTTAGTTAAAAAGTCCTAACTTAACTTTGTTTGTGGAAAAAAATTGGGTGGAGTGGCAGGACTTGTTCTCCCATGACGGTCTGAGAGGTAAAGTTGTTTACTTGTTTGTAGGCTTACATAGTTCTCTGAACTAAGGCACCTCTTTTATTTCATATACAGATCATACCTTGAGAGGAAGTCTTATTGAAAAAGCATTGAATATCTTGATCCTAAAAGACCTACTGCTTGTTTGTACGGTTCCTTACTGACTCAGATTTATAACATGGTAAGTGCTATTTATGTCAATTTATCTATCACAACCAAATTTCCTATGTACTACTTATACTTCATTATGGTTTATAGTTCGTAGTTTACGTTTTAATAGATTTTACGTTCTATGTTTATTTTTCTTAATTGCAGGTTAGGTTCTTGGCGTAAAAACCAAACCTTGGATATCTATAAATTTTTAATTACTAACATGGCATATTTTATATGCCATGTTTACTAAGCATTAATCTTAGGGAAGTGCATTGTTATTAAGGATTCAAGCCTATGGTTTACATGTTATATTTAATACTTATGCCTTGTGGCTTGACTTAGTACTAGCGCATACCAAGCATGGACTATGCACTAAACCTAACATTGCAATGTATTAAACCTGTGACATGATTTGGGGTGGTGAATATACCATATGGTCGAACCATCTACGTTGGGGTTTTATGATTTGCGTGGTAGTGGAGACTATTTTTTTGCAATGATATCAACTATAGCAAAGTGGTTTTTTGGTTGTGATATTGGAAACCAGCTGGTGCCATTAATGCACTTTGGTTTTCATGGCAGCCCAAACTGAGGCTTGGCTCATGATGGACTTGTGTTTTCATTTTGTCATTTGAGGTTTTTTGTCTTGGCTCTATGCAAGGAAAATGGAGGCGACTTCCATACTTCAAGGTATGCTTCATTTTGGGTGTTTTCATGTGCAATTCATTTTGGTTTATGGCTCTCATCGTTTCCATACTTCTCACTTCCAGTTTTTCTTGGTGTTTGTAGGTGTCGAAGTATGGTGAAGATCAGCATGGCTCCAACTCTGTTGTTGGCTTGAGTGTGGAGCCAATGTGCAAGGTAAGCCTTGCCAACAAGCCTACGCTTGTTGTCTCTTGCCCTGTCTGCGTTTTGTTTCATCGTTTGGTTTGGGGATTCTCTATGGGGTTTTGAATTTTCCTTCTGGAAGTGATGAACATAATTGGGTTTTATAAATACTTTTAGGCTTGTAAGCCATGGGTAAATCTTATGCCCTTACGGGCTCTGTGCATAAGTTTATGATTCAAAACTTTGCTTTGGGGGTTTCCATCCTGGGTAGCACCATTGCTTGCAATCGTGCCAAGCCCATGGTGTGACAGTATAAGATTTTTTTTGGTCTTTGATGGCGACTGTGTAAATAAAACTCTATGGAAATAATGGGTGTAATAACCCAAAAATTCATAAAAATTTAAAATTTTTCTTATGACATTAAATGTTTACCATTGTCACTTTTGAGGAATATTTAACTGTTAACATTATAATCAAACTAAAACTAAAACTAATTCCTTTATTAAATTCTAGATCCGCATACTTAAATAATTGCTTCCATAATTCATTATTAAATATTTGATTTAGCAGGTTATGATTTGGAATATTATGAGCTGAAACATCTGTTTAAATTTCTAAGTGCTAAACTTTATTTTACTATTTATGAATATGAAGGAACTTCAGTTAAGACCAAGGCTTACTTACCCTTTTAGCTAATGCAGTGAAGTGATGCTTCTTTTATAGGTGTTTTACAGGTAAGACGTTTTGTAACTAGTTTCCGGATCGAGATTATTATCTCAACTAGCATAAAATAAAATGCTAGTATATTCGTTTATTTTATAGCTTTGATTAAATTAAGGAGGTATTGTTGAACTGTTTATTTACGTTTTATTTAATTTCATGTAAGCATAAGTAATTGTAAATATGAACATAAAACCATATGTTTTCTACCTAACTTCAACTATAACTGGTACATCAAACTTTCATTTATTTACTATCAGTTTAGGTCCTCTATACCATTCTAGAGAAAGATAATTTGTATACCAGGTCATTCGATACCTTATTACTTGATATCATGGTAATTCATAAGTGTTTGTCTCAACAATATACAAATGTTACGTAAACTAGGAAAAACCTAAATCTAGGTATACTCATAAGGTATAATGGTTGATATTGAGACATGGAACTAAAGATTTAGTGCAGAAGACAGTCTATTAATTGTTTAAGTACTTACTAGGTATAAATGCAATAATAAGAACATTATTTCGTTCAATAATAGTGTTACTGCTTGTGTAAGAAATGAAAATATCCTTTCCTACAAAATCTATCCAATCTAGGCTTCGCGTGACCTTCATCTCACAAGGAGATATGATGTAAAAATTATTACCCTATAACAAAACTAAGTTTTAATACTTATACTGAGAATCATACTATGAATCTTTCTATACTTACAGGCTTACACATATAAGTGTTTTTAACCAGTGTATTGTCATATGTTAAATGTTGATGTATTTGTAACTTCAGAATATATTTACCTATATATCTTATGTATTGTACCTCGATGTTTATTCCGGGAAGTGTCTTTAATGTATTGGAGTCATGTCATGCCCCAATGTGCCTATCGGGAGATTCAATAATGTAAACAAGTCATGCCAAGCCATTGTGGGTAACCCTCCTATTGATCAAGGGTTAAATTCCTCGCAGTTGTGGGGCCCTAAAGTTATTAGACTCTCCTAGAGAAGTTGGCCCTAGTGTGTTATTGTCAAGTCAGGAATTAATATAAATATAGAGTGAGCCTCTCTAATTATCACATATTCACTCACACTTAGTTGTAGTGCATAACTAAGAAAGAAGAAGTTGTTGGGACAAGAGAGAGAGAGACTACTACTATCAAGAGATCATCTTACTATTTTTGGGGTTTTGCTTTTTGTGATGATTCTATCTTTGAGGAAATTGCAGGGTTTTCTCTTTTATGGTTTCCCCGAGGAAAATAATTGTGTTCATTGTCTCTTATGTTTGATTGTTGTGCTTGTTATTCTCTCAATTAAAGATCCTAACATAATTCTATCTTAAATGATAAAAATCTAACATGGTATCAGAGCTAACTTGAGAAGAAGACATTGTGTAGCTGTAGAAACTAGGGCTTCCTACTTTTTGGATCTCTCTCCACATTTTTTCAGAAAAATAAGGTTGGGATGACTCTCCTGTCTAGGGTGCATCTTTCTGTCGAAGAAGAATATGATTCTAAGTATTTTCAGTTTTTGACCCGACACTACTGCTGAAAATTAGGGCTTTCCATAGAAGTAGAATTTCTAAGTGAGCCTAGGCCTGGATTGATCTCCTCCTCAATGTCAAAGTTTAGAGATTAAGATCAAATCTTTTGGTTGGACAAAACTCTGGGAAAGTCAAACCCTAATATTCTCTTGAACCAGCTCTGTAGAAATTCAGCTCCAGATCCATATCCGACATCTTAACCTGGTAAGATCTAAATCTTTTGCATTTCCATTTGAGGTTCTTTGTTAAGATGTCTCATCATACCAAGCTTGATGAAAATCTTGAGGGAGCTGATAACTTCCAAGATTGGAAGTATAGGATCTCCCTCGTCTTGGAAGAAAATGAGTTGGACTCTTACATCACGGAAGAGGTTCCAGTTCCAGAGGGAGATGAGGATAAATACTTACACAAGAATAAATTGGTCATGGATAAAAGGATTATTGTTGATTCAATCAAGGATCACCTCATACCATAGGTGTCCTCCTTAAAGACACCTAAAGCTATGTTTGATTCCTTGACAAAACTATTTGAAGGGAAGAACATAAATCGAAAGATGACTTTGAGAAGCCAATTGAAGAGTGTAAAGATCCATAATGCGGAAACCATCCAGTCTTACTTTACAAGAGTCTCTCATATCAAAGAACAACTTGAAGTAGTGGATGAAGAAGTGGAGAATGCAGAGATTGTGATGACCACCTTGAATGGTCTCCCTAGGACATGGGACTCTTTCATTCAAGGGATCTGTGCCAAAAGAAGTTAGACAAGTTCAACAGACTATGGGAAGAATGCTCTCAAGAAGAAGCTTGGATAGAATCTCAATAAGAAAACATGGGAAGTGAAGATCAAGCTCTCACGGTACACTCCAAGAAAAGCAGAAGAAGCTCTCTTCACTCCAGAGGTAAGAACTTCCACCACAAAGATAACAATAGAAAATATTTATCTAAATTCATATGCTATATATGTGATGAAAGAGGACACTTTGCCTAAGATTTCCCTAGAAACAAGGTTAACTCTCATAAGAAGAAGGGAAACAAGAGAAGACATCATGCTCATGCTATAGAAAATGATGAACCTTCCACAACATTAGAGGAAATTTGGGGTCTAAAATGGGCCTTATAAGAAAACGAGCCAACAATAAATTCTTGTGAGTTGGAATTCAAGAACCAATAGAATTTCAATAAAATGAGTCAACCATAATGGTTGAATTGAAATATTTGTCATTAAAAAAACTAGTTTTTTTGTTCGTATTTTGAACATATCTCCTTGTGTTTTTACTCAAATTTTGATCGGGAGGGCTCATTGGATGCAGAATTTAATTTCAAATCCAACGAGTACCCACACTACATACTTTTGACAGACCCTACTACCCCAAAATAAATAAATACCTAAAAAAATGTAATGATGACATCATCATCACATTTTTTCAGGTATTTCTTTATTTTGGAGGAGTGTATGTCATCATCACATTTTTTCAGGTATTTCTTTATTTTGGAGTAGTGTGGTCTGTCAAAAGTATGCAGTGTGGGTACTCGTTGGATGCAGAATTAAATTATGCATCCAATGAGCCCTCACGAGATAAATTTGAGTAAAAACACAGGGATATATGTTGAAAATACGATAAAAAAAAGTAGTTTTTGTCTTTCTTCCTCCAAAATTAATAAATATTATTTTATTATTTTAACTATTATTTTATTATTTTCCTTAGGAGGCCCATTTTAGACCTCAAATTTCCTCTAATGAAGAGAATCAAGCAAGAAAGTGATGATTCTTCAAGTGGTGAAGAATATGTCTTGATTTTCGCCCTCACGGGAACTATCACACATGGAAGCAATGCTTGGATTATAGAAGGTATTTCTTGTTTTTGGGGTAGCGGGGTCCATCAAAAGTATGCACTATGGGTATTCATTGGATGCGGAATCAAATTCCACATCCAACGAGCTCTACTGATTGAAATTTGAGTAAAAACACAAGGAGATATGTCGAAAATACGAACACAAAAAGTAGTTTTTTTCTTTCTTCCTCCAAAATTAATCAATATTATTTTATTATTTTAACTATTATTTTATTATTTTCCTTAGGAGGCCCATTTTAGACCCCAAAATTCCTCTAATGATGGCCCAAGTACTGTATTTTATCCTTACAAAAATCACACTTACTAAATTTAGCATAAAGCTGATTTTCTCGCATTTCTTGTAAAACAATTTTTAAGTGCTCCTCGTGTTCTTCTTTAGACTTAGAATAAATTAGAATGTTGTCAATGAATACCACCATGAATTTATCAAGGTACTTATGTGACACACTATTCATTAAGCACATGAAGATATCCGAGGCATTAGTAAGCCCAAATGCCATAACAACAAACTCATAGTGACCATATCTGGTCCTAAAAGATGTTTTAAAAATGCCTTCATCTTTGATTCGGACCTGGTGATAACTAGATCATAAAACAATATTTGAAAATACAGTTGCTCCATGCAGCTAATCAAATAGATCATCTATGCAGGGCAATAGATATTTATTCTTAATGGTCATTTTATTAACTTGACGGTAATCAATGCATAAGCATAGAGTATCGTCATTCTTTTTAACAAAAATAATAAGTGCTCCCTAAGAAGACATGCTGGGTATGATATACTTCTTATCAATAAGTTCCTTTAACTATAATTTTAATTCATTTAGATCCAATATATTCATCTGATAAGGGGCTTTCGAGCTGGGCACTGCACCAGGTACCAACTCAATAGTGAAGTCTAACTGTCTTTTTGGAGGCAGTCCTGGAATTTCTTTTGGAAATACATCCGAATACCCCTTCAGGATTGGAATATATTCCATTTTTTGTTTATTCTCATTATTAGCATGTTCTTCATTAATTACAGTTACAACAAAGGATTTACAACCCTTCAGAAGAACCCTCTTTAATTGCAAAGCAGAGATTCGTCTGATAGCTATTTTCCTAGGGATTCCTGTTACGGTTACTATTTATCCTTCATTATTTATGCAAGTAAAAGTTTTATCGAAACAATTCAGAACTACTCTATGCTATTCTAACCAGTCCATACCAATTAACATGTCATAATATCCTAAAGGAAGTACATTAAGCTTCATAGAGGTTTTAAACTGATCCATATTTATAGTACAATCTTTTACAAAACTAATCACTTTTCTTTTTGCTCCAGTAGCTAGCTGAACTAACCATGGCTTTGCAAACCTTTCTATTGATAACTTGCATTTTTCTACTAAATCAGGAGAAATATAACTCAGGCTAGCCCCTGGGTGAATTAAGATAGATATCAGTGTTTGATTCAACTTACCTTCTACTTCCACCATGGAAGTTTGATAATCCTCTTGCCTGTTTTCCAATGCTGCGTTGATCCTAGGCATTTCCTTTGCTAAATCACCAACAATCATCTCCTCCTGCATTGTTTGTATGTTTTTGACAGTCTTCTTTACGTTAGGGCAGACTGATGCATAATGAGGTCCATTAAACTCCCAACACTTTACTGGTTCTTTATGTTCATTATTCTTAATGTAATTGCTTTGATTATTAGTAGGTTCTTTATTTCTAGAGCCATTAGGGTTTAACTGTGAATTACCTTTATTTCCTTGGAAATTCTTATTAAGAAAATTACGTTGTCATTATTCCTAAAATTGCGGTTAGGTACAAAACTCTTCTTATTTTGTTCAAAATTATTAGACCTCTTAGCCTTCTAGTTTGACATGCTTTCCTTTTTGCGGTTCAGTTCATAGCAAAAATTTTCCTTTCACATAGCCTCCTCTAAGGTTTTTGGATTATCATATTCAATTCTGTCTTCAATGTGAAAAGGTAAAAAACTTAGAAACCGATGTACCTTAGGCTTCTCATCTACAATGCAAGGCATGTAACGTAGCAAGCTTAAAAATTTACTGGTTAATTCTTTCATGTTCATAGTTCCGAGCTCTAGTTCATAAAATTCCTTAGCTCACTCTTCATAGTACTGTTCTGACAAAAACTTCTTTTTAAAGTATTTCTTAAAGGTACTCTCGTTAATGTTCTTTTCCCTAATACCTTTTACTCGTTTTAAATCCTGCCACCAAATATCTGCCTTCTTAGTTAAGTTGTAAATGGCCATCCTTGCTTTTAGCTGGTTAAAGTAATTATAGATTTGAAAATACTTCTTCATTCTAGATAGCCATGATTCAACTTCTTCTCCTTTCTTTGTTTCACCGTCGAAAGTTGGTGGTTTTATCTTCTTAAATTCTCTTGAAATTTCTTCATAAGGCTTAAATTTTATTTTTCTTGAATGATAATTATCTTCACTCCTATCACTAGTGTACTGACGATTCTTCCTATGTGAGTCGCCATAAATTTCAGAGGGCGAGCTACTTTCAATTTTAGACTGTTTAGACTTTTTAATTTTGTGTTGGTAAGACATATCTTCAGATCCCAACTGTTTATCTTTTTCTTCATTCTGAAATTTTTCAATCAGTATCTAGTTTAGCTTTTCTTGAGCTCTCATAATTCTTTCATTTTATTTTTTAACTGTTTCCATCTCAGTTCTTAATTCGTTAACAATTTGTAATAATTCCAAAGAATTCTTAGTTACTTCTTCCTGAACTAGTTCTCTTCTTGAATTACTCTGTTCATTAAATGGGGACTCTTCATCTGCATATTCCTCGAGTCTTTCCATACCTGCAGTTGAGCTCAGAAACATTTTCTGGAAATAACATTTCAAAAAGAAAAATAATGATTAGTATGCATGCATTTAATTTACTGTTTTTCTATGTAGGTTGACTGGCATTCAGGCCTAGTGTCTGAACATGTGCTCTGATACCACAAGTAATCACCCAAAAATTCGTAAAAAATTAAAATTTTTCTTATGACATTAAATGTTTACCATTGTCACTTCTGAGGAATATTTAACTATTAGCAGTTAACATAATGAGACTAAAACTAGAACTAATTCATTTATTAAATTCTAGATCTGCATACTTATTACTTAAATAATTGCTTTCATAACTCATTATTAAAGATTTGATTTAGTAGGTTATGATTTGAAATATTATGATTTAATACTTATACTAAGAATCACACTATGAATCTTTCTATACTTATAGGATTACACATATAAGTAATTTTAACCAATGTACTGTCATAGGTTTCTTACAAGGTCTTTTTACAAGTCCTAGTTTATCACAAGGTGTTATTTACAAGGTTAAAAAATTCCTTTGCATAAGTTGTTACATATTTACATGGTTTATAAAACATAAATGTGAACCCTATTTTATGGGAACCTCCCTATGTTCTTCTTTATAGTTATAATATGCATATTAAAATGAAAAGATATTGAATGATTTGAAAAAAAATTTAACCAAAGTTTTTATAAAACAATATTGTGTGGAGACTGCTCCACTGGGTCTCAAACTATCATTGTAAAACCCATAAAATTGAACCGATAGTGGAGTTCACGTGGATGTTTTATAGTGGCTAGGGTTTTGACTTTGGAATTTTATTATATAAGTTTCCAAAACCCTAAATTTGTGCATTTACCCTATCTTTTTCCCATGGTGGAGAGGGAGCCACAAGATTACGGTCTCATGGCTTCACCATTGTTTTTCTGCTACAAATGAGAGCCTCCATCGTTGTGACTTAGATTTCCCTGTGAGAGTCCTTACCACCTTCGCTATTCTATACATAAGAGAGTCTTTGTTGCCATTCCTTATCTTTGTGTGTGTGGTATACGTCGCCATTACTTGGCCTCTGCATGGGATTTCCTTCGGGAACTGGTGCAGTGGTGAAACTCTGTCTAAGTTGCAGTGTTCTTTTGGTTTGTTTTCATCATGGTGTAGCCTTGGCTTTGACTTGAATAATCTCTCCAAGTGTGGCATTAACCATATTTACTGCCTATTTGCTCGTGTAAGGGGGTTTTACTTGGTTAAAACACTGTGTAACAATTTAAGGCGCGATCAGAAGAGAAACGGATCTAGGTAACTCGTCTTTCTCAAACTTATATTCGCCATAAGTGTAAATGCTAAATTATTTTTCTTTTAAATTATATGCAGAAAGCTTAACCATTCTTTAATAGTGTGTAGGTTAATTCACAAGCAGAGTTTTTAGACTTTAGCTCAAAAATTTCTGACGAAAAAGGGGGTCTTTAAGGTCCTTCAGCAAATAGTAATCCTCAGTCCTACTTGAGGTTCCTCCAACGATGGTTGTTTGGTGTTTGAGTTGATACTATTCGCTTGCATTGGAAATACTGCTCGGTTGTGGCTACAATGTAGTCTGTTTGTTTTGGAAGGTCGTTTGGCCGTGACTTAATGAAATGTTTATGAGGCCTTCTCAACCGTAGCTTGATTTACATAATGTATTATTTTTCAACAGGATTTTAAGCTGTGACTTTTGTTGTAAAAAGGCCATTAGGCCGTAAATTGAATGGAAACTGTAGTGGTTTTAATTATAAATTAAGTTAGGGTTTTAAAGGTATTTGTATCATGTTAATCTTTGAAGGCTTGCTATGTAATAAATTCCTGTACTTCGACCATGAACTATGGTTTTTATGAGGTCTTCGGCAGTCTGCAGGGTTTCTTGTAATATTTAGGTATTTCAATTTTTAAGTTATCTTAATAGAAAATTTTTTACTGCTATGATACTTGTGTTGATGAATAATTGGATTTAAGAACTTAAAATAAGTTTTATTACGGTTAAGTTCGTAATTTTTCTATTTTTGTTTAACAGAGAGAAAATTTCAGAATGTTGGTTTTAAAACAAAGTTTATAATTTAATTGTAATGTAGTTAAAGTTTGATTCTTACTTAGATTAGTAATGATTACTAGACTCATTTGACTGTTTCTTTAAGTCATTCCTACTTATTTTATTTTCTTGTTTTTATAATGTTTTTAATTACTATGTATATTTAAATAATTAGGCTTATAGCAAATGACTTATTTACTGTGTAAATAGGATTACCATTACACAGTTTGTGTACTGGTTTTAAAATACATTTCTTGGGTCTAGATCATATCTAAATTCTTTAAATAGGTGCATTCTAACTAACGCACTCCTGCACATTTTTACAAGGAATCTGTAAAAAGTAATAAACCTAATCCTGCATTTTTCATTTGATTTAACCATCATAATTCTAATCTAACCTACTGTACTAGAGTACTACCTTCATGAAGGTGTGGAAAAATAAAGTTAGGTATTTTTTATCCATTAGTAAAATTTGAAATTTCTCCAATCATTTATCCTATTCCATATTTAATCCATAATTTGACTATCTTTACATAGTAAAATATTTCATTCAATAATTCTAATAACAGAAGAACAGAAGCATAACATATTATTCCCTAAGTTAAATCCTTCTTGATCCTAAATATGCAAATAGAAATTAGAAAGAACATGTAGAAACTGGAAATGTAGAAGAGGAGACAACAACTTAAGGAACCTGCTCCTCCCAACCAACTTCTGGAGACAGCCGAACTGCAAATCTCAGGACCCCCGAGCCTCTCTATTGGTCCACCTGGTTGAAGTACTTGGTGAGAGAACTGGTTTAGTAAACCTCTGCAACTCTACTGAGTATTTAGCAGTAATTTGTTCTGCTTGTAGCAGTATGAACTCAGCTTAAAATATATGCACTAGTTCAGAACTTCAGCACTTTTCACTCAAAGAAAAATTCTGCTAGTCCCCTCCATCGAATTTTCTTGTGCACTAAATTCACTCAGAATTTTCACAAGTAACGAATGAGCAACCTTAGCTAAATTGAATGGGAAGTTTTTATTAGCATGCCTAGGTCTTTTGGGTCATTTTTCACTTAAAGAGCCACCTTCTCTTGTTCCACTTTCTTGAGGAACATGACCACAAAAATAGGGAAGTTGCCTCCTTTAATAGCTAGAACTAGTTTGAGGATGCTGCCAAGTGTCAATATGCTCTCAACCCAGCCTATTCCATCAAGTGACCAGTAAAACACTCTTTTAATAGCCTCCTTAAGATGTTGTCTCATCTTTCATTTATTAATTAATAAAATATTCAACAATTACATGCAATTATCCTTGACCCTAGTTGGTCATTAATTACAAACTTTATAGTAAAAGTATAACATAATCACTCTTAAAACATAATTTTTTTTTGCAATTTGGGGCATGTGACAATGGGCATATAGATATATATACTATTTTATATACTTGTAATGGTTATTATAATTGTTGTGGTTGTTGATGAATTTATACAGTGTTATTTGTTTGTTACGATGGGTTTGTAAGTGGTATTTCGCCTTAGTTGTAGGTCTATGTAAATGATGTTATTTGGATCTTTACTGTAAATACTTAACAACATGGGTAAATTCCATGCCATAGGTGGCATGAGCCTTTCCCTTAGTAGTTGCAATAGCTCCAAATGGATTTCATTACTGTTTACACTTCGTTGATTAGCTTGTGGGGTGAAATCCTTAATAGAGTTAGTTTGTTTTTTATATCCATACTTTGTATTTTAGTTGGTAAGCCGTGGGTTGGGTGAATTATGCACATAGCTTCAGATGTTTGTTTTACTGTTCATGATTTCGTTGGTTCGGAAAAATAACATGGATTATATGTGAGCCCAAGGTACAAGCCCTCGATGGCCTTCGTTGCTATAGTTAGACTTTTAAAAGAGACTCTGTGTAGTTTAGATGATAAGGTTGAGGCCGTGTTTACAAAGAAAGGGAAAAAGCATAATCCTCACGACTTGATGTAGCTAATGTATTAGGTTGTTATTGTAATAATTATTGAGTTTATTAATGAAGCCCACATACATCGTATGTATAGCGTGGCCTTGGTAAACAATACCCACAGGGTTTGAATCCTGTTCGTGGGTCATGTATGAGTTGTATTTATAATTTATAGATGAGAGTTGGGCTTGTATTCCCACAATATTTGATTCCCACTCCCATTGTAATTATTGTGGTTTGTAATACAATTTTGATATTTTTAATACATGAATCGATTCCTGTGTATGATATAATGTTTAATTCGTTATAAGGAATTCCTGTTGAGTTATGTATTTGGTTAATGCTCAGCATATATGATATGGTTGTTGATTCAGGCCTACGAACTAGCTTTGAATACACATAGGGTTTGAAGTCGCGACCTCTGTTTATAATTACAGAGTTATTTATAATTTGTTTTTAAATGTTTTACCTGGTGTAATTATAAGCAATAGTTATGAGGGTCCTTTAAAATATTTATGCATGCGATTATGATATGGTTTAGTTAGGACTGTGGATTTTATATATGTGAACATAGATTTGATCTTGGACCAAATGGATAGTCACGATGCTTAATCTGTTTGTTTATTTATGATGATGTATTTTTAAATGGAATGTTTTACTATTTAGCAGGTATTTAATGTATAGACCTTGAAAGGTATTTTAATGGTTTATGTTTGATGTCTATATATGTCTATATATATACATAGTAGTTCAGTTTGTATATAGTACCTTAGGTTATATATATTTTAAGTTGTACCTAAATGTATTTAGAACCTACTTCTAATATTAATCTATTTAAACCTATAAAATGTCTCTGCTGACAAATGGAATATGTCAATAGAGTATATAAAGACGAAGTGAACAATAATAGGAGGTCTACGATAACCTAGTTTGTACATAACCCAATTTTATCAATAATACTACTACATAAATTAAACTAGAGTGAAGAGCTCTTGATGAACTTTAGTAAATAAATTGAACTTGCAGAAATAAACCAATAAATAAACCTTGGATAACCTGATATAGGAAATCACTTATAGCCTAGGGTTAATACTTTAAGATGCAAACCCTAATAGTTTTAAAATAGATAAACATATATAGTGGGTTAGGAAATGTAAAGTAATCATTTACCTTACATAGCTAGCATTTATCTGATGAAAGTAGAATATACAGTCTAATGCTTCATACCTATAAATTGAAGCTCTGTTAATGGATGAACTTGCACTCTCAAATAACCAACATTAACAATTCAAGACAGATCTAACCTATGTTTTTTATAACAAAATCACTTGGGAACTACCATGTTCCACCCAACCATGGATCAGTGCGATTTCAGAGCTCCTCGCACAACACTAATGCTAGGATTTACTTGTTTTCACTTAGAAGTTATTAAATTCTTTTCAGTAACCCCTAGCGATTACTAGATCTCATACTCAATACTTTAATAGGGAGTTTAGAATTCGGTGCAATTTCAGAGCTCCTTGCACAACACTAATGCTAGGATCTACTTATATGATACACCTAGGGATACAATGGACAAGGATTTGATGCTCCAGAGATGATTCTCAACATCAACATGGAAGGCTCCAGGGCATATGCCCAACACTTCCAATTATCATTTCATGTGTTCCGGAGCTTCTCACTCAAGACAAAGGTAAGCACTCATGTGCTCTAGAGCTTCTTTCTCAACAAAAATCATAAATCACTGAAGTGCTCTAGAGCTTCCCACTCAACATAAATCATCAATCACTCAAGTGCTCCAGAGCTTCCCGCTCAACACAAAACCTCTCATCAATTCATGTGCTTCAGGGTCCATGCCCAACATAAACAAGCATACATATATATCAGCAATAATTGGATTACACCGAATATATAAAAAAAATAATCATGTTCATATGAAGTGGGGTCTTCGATCCAATATAAAATAAAACATCAATATAATCATCATAATCAGTAGGCACATTCCTATAAGTGTTAAGTCCAAAATTTAGGATATTACATCCCTCCCCTCTTAGAACGACATCGTCCTTGGTGTTCTAGGGACTCAGAATGACATCATGAAACAAGGCAAAGTAAGCCTTTCTCATGGTGGTTTCATTCTCCTAAGTAGCCTCATCAGCCTCAAAGTGCTTCCATTGCATTTTCAACTGGACTACGGTGCGCTTGCGAAGCTGCACTTCTCTCTTGTCCAGTATATGAGTAGGCTCAGGGGAAAACTCCCCTTCAGGTTCCACCTGTAACAGGGACCAATCAAAAACATGTTTAGTATTATAAACATATTTCTTTAACAAAGATGCATGGAAAACATTATGGACTCTTACATGCTTAGGTAACGCTAATTCATATGCCACTGGCCCTTTCTTGGTCATTATTTCAAAAGGTCCACAAAATTTGGGTACTAACTTACTGTACCTACCCAAGCTCAACGAGCTTTGTTTGGATTTTACTTTCATGTAAACATGATCACCTATTTGAAAGTCCTTATCTTTTCTTTTTCGATCTGCATAACTTTTCTGGTAGTCTTGTGCTTCTTTAAGATTCACCTGGACCTTGGTAACCAATTGTTCCAAGTCCATCAACAAATCAGGCCCTAACATGAGTCGATACACTGGGCTATCCCAAGTAACCGGTGTTCTACACTTCTGTCCATAGAGTACCTCAAAGGGGCTCATCTTGGTGGAAGTCTGATAACCATTGTTATACGCAAACTCTACGAGGTGCAGGTAATCCACCCACTTCATAGGGTTGTTCATGACATACATTCGAAGCATGTCCTCAACAATTTGGTTTACTCTTTTTGTCTGCCCATCTATCTACGTGTGATATGCAGTGCTAAAGTTCAACTGTGTCTCCAATCCAGAGAATAAATATCTCCAAAAGTTTCCTGTAAACTTAACATCTCGATCTGAGATAATTGCCTTGGGTACTGCATACAATCTAAATATCTCTTTCAAGAATATATCAACAATGTTCACTTATTTGTAGGTCGACTTCATAGGAATGAAGTGTGCTTCTTTCGACAACTTATCGATTACCAAAAAAATAGAATCATTTTTCTTCTTACTTTTTGGTAAACCAGTGATGAAATCCATACTAATGACCTCGCACTTCCATTGTGGAATGGGTAACGACTACATCAATCCTGCAGAATGCTGATTCTTAGCTTTGACTAGCTGACATTCCTCACATTTTGCAATAAAAATTGCAATGTCGGCCTTTAACTTAGGCCATAAAAAAGTGTCTCTTGATAGTGGATATCATCTTTTGATATCCCGGGTTCCCGGAGTAGGGTGACCGATGAAATTCTGTTAGGATGCTAAATCGAAGGTCCCCTCCTTTTGGAACATACAGATGATCCCTAGACCATAGTAGTTCGGATTCTTATACCTTGTATTATTTTTGTTGTTGAAACAACTTGTCCTCCTGGAATTTCTTGAGGATTTCCACATAGAAGGGGTCAACTTTGTTGGCCACTCTAATCCTCTCATGCAAATATGCATCGGTTTGACTCAAAGTCACCTCATATATCATATGGTTTCATCGGCTCAAAGAATCAACAACCTTATTCTCTTTTCCCTTAATGTGATATAGCTCGAAATGGTATTCACCAAGGAAAGCCAACAACCTGGATTGCATCGCATTCAGATCTAGTTGATCGAATAAATACTTTAGACTCATATTGTCCGTCTTCAAAAGGAAATTCCTTCCCATGAGGTAGTTCCTCCACATCCTCAAAGCATGGATGATGGAAGCTAAATCAAGATCATGCGTAGGGTAATTTTTCTCATGCTCTTGTAACTTTCCCAATTCAAAACAGATTGCACGATCGTTCTGCAAGAGGACTCCTCCAAGTACTTCCTTGCTTGCATCTATGCAAACAATGAAATCCCCATCGGGATCCACAATCCGTAACACGGGTGCAGTCATCAAAAGCTGCTTAAGCTTTTGAAAAATTTCTTCACACTTAGCGGTCCATAAGAACTTACTTGCTTTCTTCTGCAAAGCGGTCATGGGGCAAGCAATTCTCGAGAAGTTCTCAATGAAATTTCAATAATATCCAGCTAATCCCAAAAAGGACCAAATGTCAGTGAAACTAATAGGGGTAGGCCAATCCTTTATGGATTTAATATTTTCCAGGTCCACAACTAGCCCTGTCACAGAGATAATGTGACCTAGATACTGTATCCGTGGTTTGTAAAAATCACATTTACTAAACTTAGCGTAAAGCTGGTGTTCTCTCAACACTTGTAGTACTATGTGAAGGTGTTCTTCATGTTCTTATTTATTCTTCAAATAAACCAATATGTCATCTATAAAGACCATGACGAACTTATCTAGATACCTACTGAATATCATGTTCATCATACACATAAAGTTCGCGGGTGCATTGGTCAACCCGAATGGCATCACTATGAACTCGTACTGCCTGTACCTTATGCGAAAGGAGGTTTTATGAATATCCTCATCACAAATCCATACCTGATGGTACCCGGATCGTAGGTTAATATTTGAAAATATTTTGGCTCCTGCCACCTGATCCAACAAGTCATCAATCCTAGGGAGTGGGTAACGGTTCTTGATAGTCATTTTGTTCAACTGACGGTAATCGATGCACATCTGCATCGTACCGTCCTTCTTCTTTACGAATAATATCGGTGCTCCCTAAGGAGACACATTGGGTTGGATATATCCTTTCTCTATCAATTCCTGCAGCTAAATTTTGAGCTCTACCAACTCAGGTGCACTCATGTGATAAGGGGCTTTGGAAGCCGAAACTGATACGGGGGTAAGTTCGATAGAAAATTCTAGGTCTCGTTTCGGAGGTAATCCTGGGATTTCCATGAGAAACACATGCTTGAATTTTTCAAGAAAGGGGAAGTCTTCTATCGTTTCTCTTTATCAGACTCTATGTCTCAAATGTTTACTAAAAATAACTTGCAGCCCTTCCTAACACATTTATTCACTTGTAAGATAGATATTTGTCTTATAGAAACTTTCTTTGGAATGACCTGAACCTTCACTTAGTTCCCTAGGCTATCAATACACAAGATAGACTTGTGCAAGAAATCGAGCATGACATGGTGTTGTTCTAGCCAGTCCATGCCGATAAGTACATCGTACGATACTAAATATAGGATGTTCAGGTTTACTTTTGTAGGAAAGCCATTCTTTAACAATTTCTTTAACAATTCTTTAACAATTTCCAAAACGTTTCGTTTCGTACCTGTGGCTAACTGAACCAACTAGGGTTTATCATGTTTTACTTTGCCTAGCTTGCATTCATCAACAATTTTAGGTGAAACATAGCTCCAGAAAGCACCAGGATCAATAAGTATTGAAATAAAAGTGTTCAAGATCTTACCTTCTATCTCAACCATTGTAGCTTGATGGTCTGCCTGTCGGCCATCCAATGATGCATAAATCCATAGTGTTCCCACTATGTCCTCAATGGTTGGTTCTTCTTGTATGTTATGCAAGACCCCACCAGTCTTGTTCTTAAAATCTTGGGCATAATGAGGTCCACTGCATTTCCAACACTTGATCTGTAGTGGGGTAGCATTGGCTCCACTTGCTACTGGCTTGTTAACATTAGCAGGTGGTACATAAGGCTTCGTACCATATTTATTAAAGTTCTTGTTTGCTTGAAAGCTATTATTATGCTTTCTGTATGGCTGTGAGTTGGACCCAGGTTTACAGTTATCAGAGAAGTTCTTAGATTTGTCTCGGTTTTGGTTCATGTTCTCTTGCCTTAGCTATCCATTCTCATAACATAACCTAGCTTTATGCAGTGTGGTATCCAAGGTATTAGGCATGTAGAATTCATTCATGTCCCAAAAACTAGGAGGAAGACATCCTAGGAACTACTGGATCTTTCCTTTTATTCTTTGATGTATGGTACATAATGTAGCATATCTATAAATATGTTAATAAATGCATCCATAGTCATGGATCCCATGGGTAGTTCGTGAAACTCTTTCACTTTTATATCAAAGAACCTTTCCGACATATATTTCTCTTGGAATTTTTTTCAGAAAGTATCCCAGCGTATTTATCTTAGCTCATATTTCTTGGCGTGTTTTAAATCTCTCCACCATTTGGATACCTTGCCATTCAAGTTATAGATGGCAAGATGAGCCTTCATCTCACTTGAGTAGTTATGAACCTGAAAGTATTTGCTCATTCACAATAGCCACTCTTCATCCTTCTCCCTAGTGTTTACTTCACCTTCATAGGTCGGGGCTCTTATTTTTCTAAACTCCCTCTGAAGACTATCATTGCTTCTTTGTTTCTTTCTTTGAGGAGAAAGAGAGTCATCACTGGAAGGACTGTGATGATATCCTTTTGGTGCTTTAGGGGTACGTTCCTCTTTTTCTCCTTCTCTTGGGCTACTGGATCATTTATGGTAAGGTTCTATTTTGGAATTGTTTGTGGATAGGTTAGGTTTACCCTGCGGGATTCCTCCCATCATATTTCTTAGTAATGCTTCATTTATAGCTTGTTGTTCTTTTCTTTCGTTCAGACTGTCTTCTTTGAGACTTTGCAATTCTACTTGAAGACTAGGTATAGTCTCCAAAATATTAGAATTCAACTCCACCACCAGTTCTCCTTCTGGTGTGGGGGTATTCATTCTTCCTTGTCAGCTGTTATCTTTCTTAGTGTTCATAAATTGAACTGTTTAGTAAAAGTTTCCTGTAATTTCAAAAAATTTAAATAACAAAATTTTTTCCTGTTAGTAACAAATTTAATACCATACTTTATTTTCCTGGAAATAAATGCTCGGTGTGCCCATAGGTTTCTTAGTTTTGAAAATGGGCTCTGATACCACTTGTAATGTCCCCAAAAATCGATTTTTTTTTTTTTTTTATTAGGCTAGTAAAAACTACCTATATGGAACATTATTGACTTGCAGAAATATACCGTACACTACATGTACCACTATTTACTTGTAACTTGTTCCTACATTCTGTCATTTTACTTTCAGTCATTATTATTAATACATTTTCCTTTCGATGTTGTACTGATGTTTACTGGTTAGTTCTTATGGTTATACATTTGTCGCGTATGTGTCGTTACTTGATTTAAATGCTTCATCCATTCTACATAGTCTTACTTGTTATTTAAAAAGTCCTAGCTTAACTTTGTTTTTGGAAACAAAGTGGGTGGAGTGGCGGGACACGTTCTCTCATGACGGTCTGAGACATAAAGGTGTTTACTTGTTTGAAGGCTTAGTTCTCTGAACTAAGGAACCTCTTTTATTTCATATACAAATCATACCTTGCGACGGACTCTTATTGAAAAAGCACCGAATATCTTGATCCTAAAAGACCTACTGCTTTTTGCTATGGTTCCTTACCGACTCAGATTTATAACATGGTAAGTGCCATCTTCATCAATTTAGCTATGATAGCTAAATTTCCTATGCACTACTTATACTTCATTATGGTTTATATTTTTTCATTTACATATTATTATATTTTACTTTCTATGTTTATTTTATTAAAAATATTAACATATCCTATGTTTTTCTTAATTGCAGGTCATGTTCTTGGCGTAAAAACTAGACCTTGGATATTTATAAAATTTTAAATACTAACATGGCATATTTTATATGCCATTTTTACTAAGCATTAAGCTTAGGGAAGTGCATCGTTATTAAGGCTTCAAGCCTATGGTTTATATGTTATATTTAATACTTATGCCTTGTGGCTTGACCTAGGACTAGCGCAGACCAAGCATGGAATATGCACTAAAATTAACATTGCAATGTATTAAACCTGTGATATGATTTGGAGTGGAAAATATACCATATGGTCAAACCATATACATTGGGGTTTTACGATTTGCATGGTAGTGGAGACTATCGTTTTGCAACGATAACAACTATAGCAAAGTGGGTTTTTGGTTGTGATATTGGAAACCAGCTGGTGCCATTAATGCACCATGGTTTTCGTGGCTTCCCAAACTTAGGATTGGCTCACGATGGACTTGTGTTTTGATTTTTTCATTTGGGGGTTTTTTCTTGGCTTTGTACAGGGAAAATGGAGGTGACCTCCATACTTCAAGGTATGCTTTGTTCTGGGTTATTATGTTTGCAATTCGTTTTGGTTTATGGCTCTCATTGTTGCCATACTTCTCACTTCTAGTTTCTCTTGGTGTTTGCAGGTGCCGAAGTATGGTGAATAGCAGCGTGGCTCCAGCTTTGTCATTGGCTTGACTGTGGATCCAATGTGCAAGGTAAGCCTTTCCAACAAGCCTACGCTTGTCTCTCGTCCTGTCTGAGTTTTGTTTTGTCATTTGGTTTGGGGCTTCTCTGTGGGGTTTTGAATTCACCTCTGGGTAGTGATGAATAGAATTGGGTTTTATAAATACTTTAGGCTTGGAATCCATGGGTAAATCTTATTCCCTCATGGGCTCTGTGCATAATTTTATGTAAATTCGAAACTTGTCTTTGGGGGTTTCTATCCTGGGTAGCACCATTGCTTGCAATGGTTCCAAGCCCATGGCATGATAGTATAAGCTTAATTTTTGGTATTTAATGGCGACTGTGTAAATAAGAATCTTTGGAAATAATGGGCATATAGATATATATAATTTTTTCTATACTTGTAATGGTTATTATAATTGTTGTGGTTGTTGATGAATTTTTCCTGTGCTATTTGTTTGTTATGGTGGGTTTGTAAGTGGCATTTTGCCTTAGTCGCATGTTTGTGTAGAATGATGTTATTTTGATCTTTACTATAATTACTTGATAGCATGGGTAAAGGAAATTCCGTAGGTGGCATGATCCTTTCCCTTAGTGGCTACGATAGCTCCAAATGGATTTCATTACTGTTTATACTTCGTTGATTAGCATGTGGGGTGCAATCGTTAATACAGTTAGTTTGTTCTTTATATCCATACTATGTATTTTGTTTGGTAAGCTGTGGCTTGGGTGAATGATGTGCATAGCTTTAGATGTTTGTTTTACTGTTTATGATTTCGTTGGTTCGGAAATATAACGTGGATTACATGTGAGCCCAAGGTGCAAGCCATTGATGGCATTCTTTGCTATCGTTATACTTTTAAAAGAGACTCTATGTAGTTTATATTTTAAGGCCGAGGCCGTGCTTACAGAGAAAAGGAAGAAGCATAAGCCTCACGAATTACTGTAGCTAATGTATTGGGTTGTTATTGTAATAATTATTGAGTTTATTAATGTAGCCTGCATACGTTGTATGTATAGCGTGGCCTTGGTAAACAATACCCACAGGGTTTGAATCCTGTTCGTGGTTCATGTATGAGTTGTATTTATAATTAATAGATGAGAGTTGGGCTTGTATGCCAACATGATTCGATTCCTTTTCCCATTGTAATTACTGTGGTTTGTAATACGATTTCAATATTTTTAATACATGAATCGATTCCTATGTGTGATATAATGAATAATTCGTTATAAGGAATGTTTGTTTAGTTATGTATTTGGTTAATGTTAAGCATATATGATATGGTTGTTGATTGAGGTCTATGACTTAGGTTTGAATACCCACAGGGTTTGAAGTCGTGACCTTTGTTTATAATTACAGAGTTCTTTATAATTTGTTTTTAAATGTTTTACCTAGTGTAATTATAAGCAATAGTTATGAGGGTCCTTTAAAATATTTATGCATGTGATTATCATATGGTTTAGTTAGGACTGTGGATTTTATATATGTGAACATAGATTTGATCTTGGACCAAATGGATAGTCACGATGATTACTCTATTCGTTTATTTATGATGATGTATTTTTAAATGAAATGTTTTACTATTTAGCAGGTATTTAATGTACAGACCTTGAAAGGTCTTTTAATGGTTTATGTTTGATGTCTATATATGTTTATATATATACATATTAGTTCAATTTGTAGATAGTACCTTACGTTATATAGATCGTAAGTTGTACCTAAATGTATTTAGAACCTACTTCTAAGATTAATCTATTTAAATCTATAACACGTCTCTACTGACAAATGGAATATGTCAGTAGAGTATATAAAGACTAAGTGAACAATAATAGCAGGTCTGAGATAACCTAGTTTGTACATAACCTAGTTTTATCAATAATACTACCACAGAAATTAAAATAGGGTGTAGAGCTCTTGATGAAATTTAGTAAATAAATTGAACTTGCAGAAATAAACTAATAAATATACCCTGGATAACCTGGTATAGGAAATCACTTACAGCCTAGGGTTAATACTTTAATATGCAAACCCTAGCAGGTTTAAAGAAGATAAACATATACATTGGGTTAGTAAATGTAAAGTAATCATTTGCCTAACATAGAATAGACAGTCTAGGGATTCATACCTGTAAATTGAAGCTCTGTTAATGGTTGAAACTGCACACTCAAATAACCAACATTAACAATTCAAGACATATATGACCTCTATTTTTGATAACCAAATCACTTGGGAACTACCATGTTCCACCCAACCATGACCCAAAACCGTTCTTGGTTTAAATATGGATCCCTCGAGCTGGAATCCAACGTGCAAGTAGCTTAGAGCTCCTAAGGTATGGTTTCCTATCTGGTATATCAGATATGGATCAATTCTCCTTTTTCCTTCCAGGGAAATGTTCTCGAGGAATTTATTGAGAGAAAAACAGGCAAAAAATGACTCCTCTAATGATAGATCGGAAACCCAAGACTTTAATTGGTTTGAGTCTTTATATACAGCCTTTTCAGTCAAAGGGACAGTTAAATCAAGAAACCTTGGTTTCTTGATTTAACCCTTTTCAATTACTTTGGGTAATTATTAATATTTTAATTTAGGAACTTTCTACTAGTTCCTAATTAGAATTTTTAGGATTTGGACTATTTATTATATTTTCATAATAAATAATAATTAGATGGAGTTTTTCTTTCTCTTTCGTCATTAATATTATAATTATATTTGACTCTTTATACATATGATGTATAAAGTACATAATAATATATCACTTGTAAATTTATTTCTTTGGGCATCATATACCATGATCCCTAGACTTAATGACACTTCTTCATTAAGGTCAAGTAGGTAGATGGTTTAGGTCTACTAGGATAGGCAAATATAAACATCCTTGGATGTTGTATTTCCCTCGTATAATGTTGTATCTCTTCAGTACTTGACGAGAATACAAAAATTCAAAATTTCATTTAATCACTTATAAATATGTATGATGAGATAAATATTTTTCCTCGAGTCATTTTCACTTGGAAGTTATTAAATTCTTTTCAGTAACCCCTAACGCTTACCAAAGCCCATACTCAACACTTTAATAGGGAGTTTACAAATATTCAATGCGATTCCAGAGATCTTTGCTCAACACTAATGCTAGGATTCACTTGTACGATATGCCTAGGGATAAAATGGAAAAGGATCCAATGTTCCAGAGCTTATGCTCAATATCAACATGGAATTCTTTAGGGATTATGTCCAACACTTCCAATTATCTTTTCAACTGTTCCAGAGCTACTCGCTCAACACAAAGGTAAGCACTCATGTGCTCCAGAGCTTCTTGGTCAACACAAATCATAAATCACTCAAGTATTCCAGAGCTTCCTGCTCAACACAAATCATCAATCACTTAAGTGCTCTAGAGCTTTTTGCTCAACACAAAACCTCTCATCAATTCATGTGCTTCAGGGTCTATGCCCAACATAAACAAGCATACATATATATCATCAATAATTGGCTTACACCCAATATATAAAACAAATCATCATGTTCATATGCAGTGGGGTCGCCCAATATAAAATAAAACATCAAGATAATCATCATAATCAATAGGCACATGCCTCTAAGTGTTAGGTCCAAAATTCAGGATATTATAGGTAAGAAGTTATGTTGAGTTATCCTCTATTTACAATCAGTTAGATCACTATCGGTTAGCCTAGTGCCAATTTTGCATGCATGTAGTGAGTTTGGCGCCTTTGTTCCATCTACATCATTAGTTAACTGATTGTAGATTGATTTAGACATCCAGAGTTAAACTAGTGAGATCTAGTTGTGATTTAGACACATTGAGTTAGCTAATCAGTCATTTAGAACTGATAGATTTGAATCCTATATTTAGCATTCAAATTCTATTTATTGTATAATCATTGTATTATTGATTAATGAATGAATATTAATGTTGTGATGAACTAAGAAATTCTTGTACGATTTATCTGAAATTTGTGGCATGAATTCATTGCCTAGTGTACATTCATCTTGATTATTCCACTGCATAATTCCTTTCCAATAGCTCTCATCATATTCTCCTATAGATCTATGGTTCTCAAATTTAACATGGTATCAAAGACTTTTTTAGGCTAGAAACAAACCTTGGAAACCTCCATTGTGTACCACAAGAAGCTGAGTTTCCACATAATTCCTAGAATCATAGCATTGCTCCTGCTAGATTCTATCTAGAGATGTCTATCCAGGTGTGACAGACTCTAAAAAAGTGCACATGTCGAGGAGGGAAGTATTGAACTGACATGATTGCGAATTGGTTTGTTTTGCAGTGATTTTTGGAGGTCAAACTTCAATATGGATTTGAGAGTATTAGTTTCTCTTATTACTACATTCACAAGATATTCAGAGTGGAAATTGAAGATTATTTCATCTCTAAAGATACAAGGACTCTATGAGTTATCTATTGGAATTGGTAAAGAGTCTTATGAAGTTGAAAATTATTGGCTAAATGACAATGATAGATATTTTGGAAGGATATGTCTGGTTACTTCTCCAAGCATACGATACCTTATTGATTATGTTAAATACCTAAAGGATATCTAGACATAATTGGATTTAACCTTTGGCAAGCATAATTAGGATCATTCTAGCAATCTAGAGAGCACACCCAATGCCACAAGAGTTCTTCCTTCAAATGTCCTACCCTCTAATCTCTTTGATTAAGTTGTTCAAGATGAAAAAGAAGAAAAATATTCAACTCAATCAATTTGAATTGTTGAAAGTTTCCTTGTAGTGACTCCTTCTCATGTTTCTCTAGAATCTTATGAGATATCGGATATATCATATTATCATATAGTTGATCTAGGAGAAGAAATTCTTCTATTCAAAATTATGTGCAAACTTTTCCAGTGATTACCTCAGAAAATGAAGAGGAATTCAATTTCTCTCTCTCTAATGTTGTTGTTGGTGTGCAAAAAAGTGATACTTAGGATTTTTTGGAAGAAATATAAAATTTTAGGAGTGATTCTTTCACCATCATTTATCTAGAGCTTCCAGCAAGTTCCTACATGATTGTTTGCACCAATACTTAGAGTTTTCTTGAAGAAGGAGAAAACTTTACTTCTACCATCTCAGTGGAGAACTTGGAACGTTTGTTCTACACTCTTGGATCTGATGTGACCTTATTTGGTTCAAATTTTAAGTTTCAAGATCCTCCATTAATGCTTGTATCTATTCTCATCAATTTTGGTGTGAAAAATCAAGTTCTTCAAGTCTGTTTCAAAATTGTTGTTGGGGATTCGATGTTAGTTTTCTCTCATGAGTTTGATGGTATTATATTTTGTGAATAATTGGATATTTAGAATATATATAAGATTATGTAGCTCAATAATTCACTCTCCATGGTCCCAAGACTTCTATTCCTTCCTACTTGATCACTTTCTCATCTCCTCACAATACTAGTAAGGACGAAGACATCCTGCATTCGCTTAGACACTTGCTCCTAACACCCGGAGCTGATTTTACCTCACATGGTTCGATGTTCAAGGATATAACATATAATTTTCTTGGTTTTAACTCACATGGGTAGAATTCTGAATCACTTTTTCTCTCTCATTAGTTGATCTTAGTCGCTCTACATGGGTCTAGTTTTAATCTGACAACTGTCTATGTTCCCAATTCAATTGAGCATATTCCTCATATTCCAAAGAGGAAAAATTATCCAGACATAATCATTTTGTTTGGAGAGGTTCACATGCACAATAATAGGATGTTGATGCACAGAAGAACCAAGATTCCACATTACTACTCCACAGTGTTTCAGATTGCTGCAATATTTTCACAAGTTTTTGCTCAAAGAGAATTTTTTCTCTTAAGTATGGAATCTTGTTTCTTGATTCTTGCTTATTTTTAGGGGGGGGGTGTCCCATGAGGTTTTACCATTTCCCTTATTTTATTAATTAGTATTTTGATTCATTTATATTGTATGGGTGACTTTTTTCCTAGTTGTCAGGGCCCAAGTTGTCGAAAGTTAGGATTAAGGGGGGTGTTAGGATTAACTAATCCTCCTTTGTCCAATATAGTCTATTAGTCATATTTCCTAACTTAGTAAGTTATTATCATTGTAATAGAGTATCGGGGAAACACCTAGAGGTTATCTTCCACTTACTACATGTGCATGCATGAGTTTATGTTCCTCTAGGACCAATCCCTACATTATAGGATCCCACTCTGAGTGCCACCAACAACCTCCTTCAGTTGGCTATGGTAGGTAAGCATTTATGTTGAGTTATCCTCCAATTACAATCAGTTAGATCAATATCAGTTATCCTAGCACTAGTTTTGCATGCATGTATGGAGTTTGGCACGTTTTTTCCACCTACCTAATCAGTTAACCGATTGTAGACTGATTTAGATATCTAGAGTTAAACTAGTGAGCTCCAGCTGTGATTTAGACACATTGAGTTAGCTAATCGGTTAGTTAGAACTGATAGATTTGAATCCTATATTTAGAATTTGAATTGTATTTATTGTACAGTCATTGTATTATTGATTAATGAATGCCGATTAATGTTGTGATTATTGAGCAATTATTGTCTGATTTATCTGACATTTGTGGAATCAATTCTTTTCCCAGTGTGCATTCATGTTGATTATTCCAATGCATAGTTATTTTCCAATAGCTCTCATAATAGCATGTAGATATATTGTTCTCAAATTTAATAGTTGAAAAAGGTTAAACCTACACTAATTGGATGGTCATTCAAATACTTTTACGAGCATGAACGAAACCAAGTTTTCTCGACGATATTTTCTTTATGAGAGGCCTGGAAAAGAGTTTAAAGAGAACAGATAAATGATATTTTTTGTAAGTTACGATACCAATGTCTGAAAAAGAATAAAAGTTTACAAAGGAAAACGTTCCTAGCTAGAAGGTTCTAGGGTGGTCATTTTCTTTAAATATTCTACATAGTTCGAAAAAGGAGATAAACGAGGACAAATAGACACCCTTTCAAATACTTTAACGAGCGTGAAAGGAAGCAAGTGTGCTCGATAATATTTTCAACAAAAACTCTGTAATGGTCAGTCAAGCAAGGAGGAAGTGTTTGATGTACCAAAAAGGGGTGATGTTGTGAACATTGCTAATATGGATTAAAAATAATAGTGGAACACTAGTGAGGCCTCCTTGTGGAATGGTGAATGGTGGTAGAATAAGGCCAATTTTGTAGTATGGATGGAGTGGATGGATCATGAACATGCCAATACATATAAGGTTTGATTTGCATGGTGGAATGCAAATCGAGGAGATTCCAGGAAATGGCCTAGAAAATCATAGGGAGAGTAAGAGATGTGGGTCTCAAGAGTAAACAAGGGATGTAAAACTAAATCTGACGGTGTGAACAATGTCAGAAATAAGTGTCAGATGACTCTGTGGTGCATGAAAGAAAAATTTGACCAAATGGAAGCCTATAATCAAGGGGGGCCACATGACACATGTCATTTTCATTATCCAGTGTTGGGTTGGATTGGAGGGCCCTAGAGAAAAGGTGTTGATTTACTTCGATTGGAGAGAGGGTTTTCCAATATGTGAGTTCTAGGTAAGATATATAACCTATCCTGTCAATTTCAGTGATGTATTTTTAGTTTTTTCTCATTTTCGGGGACTCAGCTGAGCCTGAACGGTTCATGGGGTCGGGTCACAATTTTTGAGGAAAAAGGCGTTACCCAGGTCACACCTATTGTGTAGATAGGTGCAAGTCATTTACACCTATGAAGGAGACATTTGCAAGCTAGTTCACACATGTTCAGGAGACAAGTGCAACCCAGGTCACACCTGTTAAGATTTTTTGCGTGCGTTGGGTCACACAAAAAGGGCCTACAGGAGCGACCTAGAACATAATGGAAATTTTAGTGTGACTGGGTCTGACATGGACATTTTTGGATTTGTAGGATACCTCAAGTTAGGTGGTGAGAGAAAGAAATAGAGGAATTTATAGATGAGGTTGAGGGGGATGGGAAGTACAAGATACAATCGCCTGGTGTGGGTTACTGAAGTTCTTCCAGATCCCTTTGTTGAGTTCAACAAAGCTATTGCTAAACAAGCTAGTGATTTTTTGGAATTGAGACTCAGAGTGTTTTACTATCTAAGGTGAGCAATTGGATATCAGACTCTAATACGTGTAGTTCCTGAGTGACCTCCCAATACTGGGTATGATCGATGACATCTCACTGAATCTCACAAGGGTGGTACCGATGGATGATCTATGAGCCAACGATTTCTATTCCTTAGCTTATGTGGATGTGTCATACATATTGGTGTGAAACATCGAGATTCTAGAGACTCGAGCCATAACAACAATGGTTCTGAACATACTGGGATTGAAAGGTTTGCACAAGATCTCACACAAAAAGTTGTTAATGGTAGAGAGTGTATTGAGGGGAACCTACTCTAGGTGGGCCTAGATGTTTTTTACAATGGTTCAATTTGGGATGAACCATGATAGCTTTGCAGATGGGGATTTCTGCTTCCCATCCTTTATGTGCTCATTCTTCTTTGAGTGACTACCTACAGTACGACAACATCTAGCAGTGCATGAGGGGGGACCTCGCAAGACTTGCATGAGGAGATGGTGCAAGATGATGCTCAAAGAAGGAGGCGGCTTAGTGGGTCACTTCTTCACCCAAGAGATTTTTTTAGAGTGGATACAACTTCCTATCCTTACAGAGGACTATCCATATGCACGGATGGACTAGTAGGGAGATATGGAGATGCCTCGACCTCCAGGTCAGGTCTGGGGACCTGACAGTACATATACATGTTTCTATGTGGCTTCAGTCATATATATTTTACTAACATAGTGGTAGCTAGATCTTGTGTGTGGTAGGTATTGATGACATACTATGTGCATGTACAAACATAATGCGTGATGACATACTGTCGAGCGGGGTGCCAACGATTCAAGGTCAGGGTGGAGGGTTTAGGTCCATGTGCTAAAGGGAAGAGGAGGCAGTAGAGTGCAACATTGGACTCACTGTGGCTAGACATGGAGTGTGTACTAGAGGGGGTCACCGACGGAAGGTGGCAGTACCTAGACAACGATCTGATTGTTGTTTGGTACAGATATCCTTCAGAGTGGATCTCTTTAATGAGAAGTATCGTGGTTATTGCTGAGTATTTCAGAGTGTAAGAACAGGGTGATGTGCCAATGGAGGAGGAGAGCTCCGATGAGGAGGACACTAAGGAGGACACATAATCAAAGGAGGATACATCTTGTGATGTTTCCCCCAATTCCTTTGATCATGGGGATTTGTGTATGATGTATATGATGAGAAATACTGCAGTGCTTCTCTTTTCGTATTGAACATGTTGATATGATATGAATGCATGTTGATGCATATTTTTGTATTTTTATGAGTCTCCTTTATGATTATGCCTATATAATGTATATGGCATATGTATGCACAACTATATTATGATGCATGATGCAATTTATTTCCTATATGAGATGATTGATGTGCCACTCTAGAAAATCATTATCCATTTGGTCTACTACACTGTTGATACTTCTAGGAACATGCATGAATGAAATGGATTCAAAATGTCTAACAAAGTGTTTAGTGCATAGGAAATTTCTAAAGAGAAAAGGATCATGTACCCGGTAGCAGTTATTCAACTGGGTGAAAATAAGCTGGAAGTCTAAAAAGATATCAAGTCAAGGAATACCTAAGTGAAGGGTGGCAATCATGAGACCAGTTAAACTGTCATACTCAGCCTGGTTGTTGGTAGAAATACCAACACACATTCTATCGATATGGATCAAATCATGTGATGGGAAATAAATGACCCACACAACCAAGGTGAGATTAGGAGACTATCTACTTTCATCATCAACGAAACCAACATAGTGAGGAAAGGTAGGATCCATCTGGAACAACCAAGGAAACAAACTGCTAGACTCATGGAGAAAATTATGCAAAACAAAAAGGGAAAAATATGATACAAGGGTATGTTGGGTAAGCGATCTTAGGCATAGAACCTCTTGAAGTAGAGCCCATTGCAAGGATTCTTCAAGACGTGACTGCCATAGTTAGCAAGGAGGTATGCCCCCTTGCCAAGGCATTGATGGATGACATAAGGGCCATACCACATGGATTCTAACTTCCCTTTTCTAGGATTATCATGAGCTTAGTCGTAAACAAGGACAAGGTACCCCTCACTAAAGGTGCATGGTGGGAGTCATAATATGACTTCGACCAGCTCTTGGCTACTTCAATCATATGGAAAGAAGTGCATCAATCCTCATTGGTTTGTTCAAGCATAAGTAGTCATTTTTATAATGGTGAAGTATTAGGTAGAAGTTCGATGGCAAGGAAAAGTGATGGGATCTAACATTCAATGGGAAGAACCGACTCCACACCGTGGACTAAGTGAAATGGGGTAAAAATGGTGGCAATTTTAGTCGATGTCTGGTAGGCCTAGAGGGAAGAAAAGGGAAAGTGGTTCCAGTTGGACTTGTGTTTTTCCACCATTTGTTGGAGCATGGTTTTGAATATTTTATTGAGAGCCTCAACTTGACCATTTACCTGAGGGTAATAAGCAGATGAATACTAGTGTTCAAACTTCAACATGGCAGATATCTCTATCCAAACATTATCGTAGAAATGAGAAACGTGGTTTGAGACTAACTATTGGGGGACATTAAAATGAGCAATAATGTGGTTGAAAAAGAAAAGGACTATAGTATCAACCTTACAATTGAAGGTAGGCATGGATCGACCCATTTGGTAAAGTAATTAATGGCCACAATGATGTATTTGTGGCCATCGACGGAAGGAGGGTTACAAGTCAAGAAATCAATCACCCATTTACAGAAGAGACCGACTTTGATGACAAGATGTAGTGGCGTGAGAGGTGTCCTTTCCTTTGGGGAAAATATTTGGCGATTGCAATCGTATTTAATTGCATGGACGCAATCAATAAATATGGTGGTCCATAAATAAATGACGTAGATGATGTTTTGAGCGGTATCCAAACTAGAGAGGTGGCCACCATATTCTCCACTAAGATAGTCATTTAGGACTTATTTGGCTTCATTGTGGGTGAAGAAATGACACAATATAGTTTCCACATCACAACAGTACAACACATCATCGATAAGGAGACATCGAGAAGATTGGTGTCGAATTCAATGATGATCTTTGTGACATAAATGGGGTCCCAAATTTTTGTGTGCGCAAGTAAAGGAGGATTCCCCCATACCAAGGGTCCTTCATAGAGATGAAGAATAAGGATTCATACAAAACATTGATTATGATAGGGGTGAGGTAGATGACGAAGGGAATTCTTCCATCAAGGAAGCTAATTCCATGTCGTACTCTTGGAGAATGACAGTCCACTTAGAAGTGTAACCTTGAAAAAAGTGACGACTTAAGAGATAGTGCATGCGGTTGGAATCAACCACGATTAATGTGTGGCTCATGAGAATGTAGTGAAGTAGCCTCTGTACCAAAAATATGATGGGTAGGGACATCTTATCTTCCTGGGAGTAGCATAAATGTGGTCTAGAAAATTTCTGAATTACATAATATATCACATGCTCTTGACGAGCACCGTATTCTTGGACTAGGACTCTAGTGATGGCATTTTTAGATGCCAATACATAGATGATAAACTCCTTGATGACTTCGGGGGGACAAAACAATGGAGTGGAAGTCAGAGATTGTTTTCATGCATCGAAAGAGGCTTGTGTGTGATCATCCCACACAAGAGGAATGTTGTTATAGATACAACATAAGAATCCATGGACTTTCGTTGCATAGTCCAAAATGAACCCATGAAGGAAATTGGCCTTACCATGGAGGCTCTACAATTGGCACAGAGTACATGGAGGAGGGATATTCAAGATGGCTTGAATCTTCAAAGGATCCATGATAATCCCTTTGTGAGACACGATGAATCCTAACAAGAAGCCGACTGGGACACATAACACAAACTTGAGGGGGTTCAAGTAGACATTATATTTGTGACATCACATGAAGACTTGTTGTAATTCGTCCAAATGTTGAGAACACTTTAGAGATCGAGTCGTGAGGTCATCTAAATAGAATAGGATAATGTGAATGAGGTCGTGGAAGAAAAAGGTCATGTCCCATTGAAAAAGTGGCTCCAGTAGCTATGAGGCCAAACAACATGACACGATATGCAAAAGTTTCCCAAGGAGTAGTAAATGTGGTTTTGTATTGATCTTCTTTTCAGATTCAAATTTCGTTATAACTGAAAAAACAATCCATGAAGGAAAGTACTTAATGACCAGCACATGCATTGATGATTTGGTCAATAAACGGATTAGGGAAGTTGTCTTTGGGACAAGCGAACTTCAAGTCATGAAAGTTAGTACAGAAGTGAATGGTACCCTATTTTTTATTGAAGAGAATAGGATTGGAAACCCAAGTGGTATACTGAATGAGGTATATGGAACCTGCTTTGTGCAGTTTTTCGATCTTAGCTTTGACGACATAGGCATTTTATGGGTGAATGGCTCGTTTATTTTGGTGAATGGGGGAAACATTTGGCCATGTGTTGATATGATGTTCAATGATATATGGGTCAAGCTCAGGCATATTTGTATAGGACCAAGTGAAGATATCATGAAATTCCTAAAATTTGTTTTTATATGAAGTGACTATTTCAGGGGATCAAGATGCACCAAGTGTAATATACACAACTATCTCAGTTGTGGTTTATATATTGGCCTTAATGGTTGGTGAAATATTATCCATGTTACCTTGTTCAAAGGCATTAGGTGTCAGGATTGGGTTTTTAAACTAATCAACACGTCCATGGAGGAATTATTTCGCTTCGATGGAGAATTGGTATGACGATGAAGGACGTTCATTGGGGATGAAAAAGGAGTGATAGCGCAAATCATCACAAGGATATTGAGGAGTCGAAAGAGCTTCAAATATCTCCTTGTCATTGTGGAAGTAGCGAGTGGATAGATCAAATGGATCTTCCACAGTCAAGGAAAGGAAAGGACTATTGGAAGTAGATATCGTATAAATGGTGTTATTGGTGTTCGAGGAAGAGGTCAGAGGGTGGATCTCCTCAAGGATGGTGATGTTGGAATCATGGGAGAGCTTACGAAGGTCACTGAGGAGTGACTGGTACTTAGGAAAGTTTGGGAAATGATGTGAATAATGACCATATAAGCCATAAACAACACATGGGTGGTTGGTTCTTAGTGATTTTTTTTTTCACTGCAGGTATGGTTGGTACGTTGGCAACTGGAGTGTCATCTATCTTGACTACAATGCGTAGGAGGGTGAAAAAAATAGGAAAATTGCGACAATTTTATGTCACATGGCCTTAGACATTGCATAAAGCACATTTAGGAGGAGGACGTGGTTTGATAGGGTTTTGGATTCATTGCCCCCAACCTTTGTGGGAATAGGGGGGACTGAGTTGATACAAAAGTAGTTGTTTATGTACTAGGAGGTGGGTGAAACACTGTCCCAATAGGTTGGACAAGAGTCAACACAATTTGTGGAGTTAGGTACCACATGGGAATAACCAAAGTGAATTCAAGAAGGTTGAGAGTAGCCATGAATGGATTAATCACAATGCCAGAAGGTGGAAAGAGGAAGGGGATTGTGTGTATGGGGAATGAACCATAATAATTTCCTAAGGTCTTCTGTTATGGGGAAAATCTCGTATGGATTGGGGTACCACAATAGATAGAGTAACCGCAGAAATCAATCCCTTCCCATATGCAAGAGAAACAAAACATATAAAACTAAAGGATCTCGAAACATACCTTATTCCGGATGGTTGATGTAGATCCCCATTGACCTTTTCCAATCTCGCTTGTATTAGCAATTTTCTCTCTCAACAATTAGCAAACATGACAACCATGCTATATAATGGAGTTAGACCTACTCTAACATATATAATCAATAACATATAAGCATTTAAAAGCATCCATGGATTCAATATTAATTTAAATACACATTATTGGATAGGAAAAGATATTTCTATTAATATAAATCAGAGATTACAATAGTGACAGCCTCTATCGGCATGTTTGCGAACTGGAGAAACTGAGTCCTCCGCCTATGCCTCCACCACTTCAATCCTCCATCTCTCGATAGCAAGCTCACAAGCAAAGGAAAGCTTGGGAAGAACATAATTTTCTCCAAGGGACAAAGGGATGTAGACTCAAGTATAAGCTCCAACAACAATGGACTATAGTTTTCTTGCTCTTCAATTCCTCTCCTTTCAATGTATCCAAAGGGTTCCTTATATAGTGCTTCAATGGGGTAATGGAAGGTCAAATCCGAGTGATCTCAAGGAATATAAAAGGATAAGAGACAAGTGACTTAGGCCCACATCAAGGAAAACTCCAAAACTATTTGGCCTTTTGCACACATCCCAATGTATGTGGGTTGAGGGTCATATCCATGTATATACACGAGAATAGGTTTAAAAGTTGTGTATGGAAAATAATGCATGTTTTTAGGGATGATCTTGGAAACATCAAAGGTAAAAAAATAGTCCATGGGATCCAAAGAGTCTATAGAGGGACAGGGAAGGCCATAAATGTGTGATCCAACATGTGTGGTAAAATCAGCTGTAACGGATGCCCCCTAATGTGTGAGGTCAGAGGGGTGATACGATGGCTGAAATACATTATAAGTCCATCCAAAAAGTGGAGTGATGAAGAACCATCCATCCATCAATACAGTACAAATATCTCTGCATATGACTGCAAGTACATACAACAGTCCCAGATACATAAGAGTACGATGGCCATGGATAGGCATGATACAAAACATGACATGTGTGGTCATCACCACGTACAATATAGATAGATCAAAATGTCCATGATGAAGATATACAAAAGATCATGATCTCCATGAAAGCTGAAGATATATAATGGATCAAGATCTCCATAATGGCTAAAGATATCTGACATACACTGGAATCAAGTCACGAGAGCTGAAATCTCATGAACACTGGCACGATCAAGGAGGTAGCATATATGAAATGTCACCAATATGGAAGGTCTTTTACACAATCTGCTATGAGTACATGTCCTAATATGTGAATAGAGGTGTCGAGGTTGAACATAGTAGTCCATAGTCTGATTACCAGTCATTGATGTATACCATTAATAGATGCGAGATCACCCACCGATAATGAAAATGGGACTCAAGGTGCTAGAGTGCAATCTAACAAGTGCAAATAAATGTGTTGAGGTCGAACACTTGAGAGAATCCATCGATCAGGGGACATTGATGTATTCCCAAAAATGTCAATGGCGAGAGAACCTGCCACTAATGACTGCAATTCCCAAGGCACTCAAAATGACCCTAGATTCCTATCCCAGAATAAATGATCTGAAGTCGATGGGATGAAATCCGATGGAAGGAGTTCATTAAGGCATCCCTCATCATCCAACATGAGGTACTTAGCAAAACTATATAATGTGGAAGGACTCGATCATAATGTGCATGAACCAGTAATAGTACTAGGAATGGTTGACATGCAAAGTCAAGAGAACTGAGGAATGGACAACTCAGGTTTCAACCTCCTTCGAACAAGAGCATAAAGGAAAATGGTGACTAAATGGAGGCAACATAGACTCAATATACAAAACTGGGACATCTCTGTGACACAGGAGGCATCGAAAGAGGCTCCATAGGGACTGGAAGCTTAACTAGTTGGCAGAGATAAACTCAAAGAAATGAGTACAACTCTAAAGCCAAAATTTTAACCCAACCAATGGATGTGATATATAGTGCTTTGTTCGAAGGAGACATGACTTGACTACTGCCAAAGATAACATCTTTTCCTGTCTGGATTTTTGGTTTTTTGATTTTTTTGGAATTTTTCAAATATTTTGAAAAGCTTGAAAAATAATAAAAGTTCTTTATAGTTACATACTAGGAGGAGACGAGTGTCAAGTGTCAAACAAACTATTTCCAAGCAGTGGAACATACCTATGCTCAATGCAAGGACACATGTGTAGGATAACAATACTTGGGGGGAATTCTCCTCCCAGTAAAAATGGGGAATCAAGCTCCAAAGGATATGTAAAATGGCTCTGCTTGGCTAGACATGAGACAAGCTCAGGGTATATGGTTGATAATCAAACTCAGGGAAGCCAGCATAAGGTTCAATAAGGCAAGCAAAGCTTATGATAATGCAATTACAACTTGACATAAGGGAGTCCTGGGGAAAAGGCCAACAAAAAGGTCAAGAGGAGTATGAGGGTCTTATGCAAAGTCATGGCGATACTATACAAAGGAATCCCACACCCTAAAGGAAAAATTTCGGCATGGGCACCAAATGCACAACAGGGGCTAACTAGGGCACTCATGTATGGTCAAGCTCTACCATTCACATCATGTCACTTCTAAAAGAAACAAGAAGGTTCTGTGACAAGATAGAATGGGTTTGTACCTAGGGTTATAATGAAATGGTCATAAGGTCATTCAAAGTGCAAACGGATTTGAAACCTAACTTATATGCCAATTTAGACATAATACTTGAAATTGGCACAAACGAGCCAAAACCATAGTCAAACTGTGCTCAAAACGGACTCCTAAATTATCAAATTAGTCCAAAACAGTCCAAAATGGTCAAAAACAGTCAAAAACTATAGAAAGTCGGTAAAAAAATTTCAAACATTTCAAAAAATTTCTATAAATAGTAAAAAATTCAAAAATTCCATATCATTTGAAATTTTTAACCATTTGAGCTCAAAACTTCCAACGTGAATTCCGAGAGCATCTTCCGGTGAAATTCGATACCGTTTGTTCCAGGTAACTCCTCATGTCCTCCTCTTCCCATTTCATGCAAATTTTTTTAGTTTCCATGGTTAATTTTATTTCTAGGCCAATGTAAAGTAGGTGTTTCGGCCTATGCGGATATCGGGATTTTTTCCGCGTATAGGGCTAGCCATACGCAAAAAAAAACTCCCAAAACTGTGTACATACGTGATTGCTTTGCAAACAGTCGCGTATGCAGCCACAAATAAGGATTTTTAAGGTAAACAATGACCAAAAATCATGTTTTATGTGCAGGATGGTTCTAGAATAGAGGGAGAGGGAACATGGTGATGTAGAAGAGGCTATTCAAGGTGACTTAATGGCCCAACAATCTTTATGTACATGTGGTTTGTATAAGTTTTGGTGTCTTGGTAGCCTGAGGGCCAAACCAAGACTCCTACAAATGCTAGTGGATTACCGGGATCTAGACTTAGAGTCTTTTCACATTGACGGGATGTCTCTCAGTATAGATATTGAGGAAATATACTTTATTGCTGTATTATTCCGATGAGGAGAGGTGGTAAACCTATGATATCACGGGCTCGAAGGTGGTCTAACTATTGATGAGTACATTACAGTGTACTGCTTTCAGGACACAGAAAAGGTTGGGAGTCAAATCCTGACAAACTCGATATAGGTGCTAGGAATAAAGGCCATATTATTAGCACTCGACAGGATAGCTGATCTATCTTCACTCCACCAGGCCTCGTGGCCATTGATGTTCTATGTGGTGGAGTGTATGAGACCCATAGTGTATGACTAGAGCATTACGCTGTTGATTAACATGAAGTAGCATCTCAGTGACTGCAAGATAGGCAGGGTGAGAAACTTCGGTTTCAGCAGCATACTAAGCATGTTCTTCTTTGAGTGTGTACTAGGGATAAGCCCTAGAGTGGACATTCCTCCACATGGAATTTGAGATCTAGCCCAATGAACTTGGAAACTTTTTATGCGCAGACTGGGTGGAGGTAAGGTTGCTAACCCATAACCAATGGACTTCTTTCCATGGTGGCAGCAGTAGATAATTACCATCGATGACTACCCCTATGTAGAGATAGATTTCCGGGGAGATACGAAAATGCCCTTACCACTAGAAGTGGAATATGGAGACATAGGTAATGAATCCCAAACCCTCTTTTTAAATTTTTTGAATTTTGTTTTGTGTTTTTTGATATATTGACTCAAAAGACATGTTTTTGTGTGATGACACATAGTGAGAATTTGTCATGTGTATGTAGATGTTAGACCACAATGACCTGACAATTTCCCTCGTCATAGATGAAGGGGAAGAGGAGACGACATCATGGGTGCGGATGCAAAGCAGACGCTCCAAAGAATCCACACAAACTTTGTACACTTGACACACAGGGTACCCATAGTGCAAGTCAAGGACTTTCCTGAGGCCATGCAGCGCCAGGTGGTTGGTGTACCATGGGAATGGGTTAGATTATTTTAATGGATAGCTAGAGCTGTGGTGTGCTACCACGATTAGAACCCCCCTCCTCCTCCTCAGGCTTAGAGTCCTGAGAGTATTTCTTTTTGTACTATCGTGTATTATATTTTGGTGGCTTGGAAGCCCCGATTTTGTATTATGACATCACATTTTGGATGTTAATGAATTTTTTTTATGATGATCGATTTTATTTATTTACATGTGTGTAAAAAATGTGTGTTTGTGATATGCTTATGGTCTATGAAACAAATGCCAATCTAACAAATAGTTAGTATATGAGTCAGCAACTTGATTAATTCTTCAAACATGTATGTATGTTATGTTCTCAAATTGTTGTTCTAGCAATCTCACACGTAAGAATCTTCGTAATAATGTTGGATCCCTAATACGATACAAGACATTAAGCTGTGAAACCACTAACTATGAATCGAGATGTACCTCAAGAGCGAGAACACCATGTGAAATGGCATCCCACAATAACTTGATGATGGCACTATATTTAGCAACACTATTCAAAGAATGCTGTAAACATACGCCTCTTGAGGACAATACTTGACCCATAGGAGTATAAATCACCCAAGCAGCCAAAGCTGAGTTTTGAGTGTGATCGATAGCACCATTAGCGAATCCTATGTAAGTGAAAGACTCCATTGACATCTACCATAAGAAACGAAACCTAATCAACAAACCTGATCACCATAAGAAAACCTAACTATGCAAAAAACTGTACAATAATATACAACAATCAGCCCTAGATGGAGATCATGAATAGTATTTTTTAAGATAGATCCCATTTATAGGCTCCGCCAAGGTTGTCCCTTCATAATCCACCAGCTCATAGGTGCCCTTCTCTAATACATGTTTGACTATGTAAGGACCATTCCACATGGGATTAAACTTCCCTGCCCCTAAGGGTTCTTTATCTTGATCCCATAAAAGGACCAAATCACCTTCACTAAACTTCCTTGGACGACCAGACTTATCATATTGGACCTTAACGCGATGGTTATTTACTTCTAGAACCACTAAGCCATCCTGGTGCTGCTCATCAAGCTACTCTAAGTGGACCAAATGTTCCTCCACTACAGGAGTGTCTGGTAAAATCTCTATAGCTAGCTTCAATGAATGGATTTCACATTCAACCGACAAGATAGAATCCACCCCATTTACTAGATGATATGGAGAGAAATCGGTTGCAGTCTTAACTATGGTTCTATAGGCCCACAAAGCAGGATATAACATGATATGCCAATTCATCTTGCTTTGCGTGATGGTTCGTTGGAGAATGGACTTAAGTGATTTATTCACTGCTTCAACTTGTCCATTCGCCTGAGGGTAATAAGAAGAGGAGTGCTCCTTCTTATACCCTAACTTCAAAGCCAACTATTCCATCATTTTATTTTGAAAGTTCCTACCATGGTCAGTGATAATATATTTTGGAATGCCAAACCGAGTAATAATTTGGTTGAAAATGAAATGCGCAGTTGTCTCACCATTGAATTTAATCATGGGCATAGCCTCTACCCATTTCATAAAATAATCGACAGCCACTATAATGTGATGATTCCTCCCAACCGGAGATGGGTTGCAATCTGTGAAGTCAAGCCCCCACTTGGTGAAGGGACCGGTGGTGATAATAAGTTGTAATAGGGTAGGATGTGAGTGCATATTGTGTGCAAACACCTGGCAAGGGTGACACTTCTTGACCGTATTGACACAATCTTTGAAGATCGACAGCCAAAAATATCTCGCTCTCAATATTTTTTGGGCTGTTGAAATCCCAGATAAATGAATTCCACATGCCCCTCTGTGGCAATCATTCAGCACAACCTCAGCCTCACCATGGGTTAAGCAATGACGCAAAATGGAATCTACCCCATGGTGGTAAAAATTGTTATCCACTATAAGGTAGCTCTTAGCTACATGACGTAATCGTCGTCGCTCATCCCATGAAAGGTGAGTAGGTGCCTTCAGCATTTGCAAATATACAATGATATCCCCATACCATGGGTCCAAATTTGAGATAAGAAAAATATGCTCATCGACAAATGTATCCTCATAAACCTCCTCCTCCTCCACACTTGGAAAATCAGAAATGAGCTCCGCAAAGATCAATAATTTCTTCGATTTATCCAAAATGAATTCGAGTTCAAATTCTTGCAAAATAACAATCCAATTATTATATTTTCCTCCAATCATCCTTCTAGTGAGGACGAACTGAAATGGATTGACATGGGCTACCACCATGGTCTAGCGAAGGAGAATGTAATGTCTCAATCTTTGAACTGAATGAACGGTGGCCAAGGCAAGTTTCTCCACATGAGAATAATGGATTTCTGCATCAATAAGGTTTTGGATCAAATAATATATGACATGCTCATGGAGCTCCTCATCATCCTGAACCAAAACCATACCAACCGTCTCCATGGATGCGGCCACATAAATAAAAAAATCACAGCTATAGTCAGGTGGACTAAGCACAGGGGCCGATGCTAAGGCTCGCTCATCCCTACAAAAAGTAGTGTCCTTCTTTAAAATACGCATAAATCCTTTAGTAAAATGTGCAAAATTAAGGACAAATATCCGCAAGAAATTTTCCATGCCTTGCAAACATTGAAGATGTCTAATATTATGCGAGGGAGACAATTGAAGTATTGCCTCAACCTTTAAGGGATAGACTCTTATACCCTCCTTGGATACAATGAACCTTAGCAAGAGACCAATAGTCATGCAAAATATGCACCTATGAGGATTTAACATAACCTTGTAATGGCAGCATCTTTCGAATACTAATCTCAAATGGTATGGATGATGCACTCTCAGATGAGAATCAGCAGCAAGATCATCCAAATACACTGCGATAATTGTTTTGAGATCATGAAAAGTTAAGGTCATAGCCCACTGAAAAGTAGCTCCGACATTTTTAAGACTGAAAGGCATCTTCCGATATGCAAAGGTACCCCAAGGACAAATAAATGGAGTTTTATGTTGATCCTCGGGTTTTATCTAAATCTGATAATATTCAGAAAAACCATCCATGAAGGATAATACCTCGCTTCCCGCACACTCAACCAAAATCTGATCAATAAATAGTGTGGGAAAATTATCCTTAGGACAAGCACGATTTAAATCATGGAAATTAGTGCATATATGGATCGCTCCCTGCTTCTTATCAACCAGAATGGGATTTGAAACCCACTCCATCAAGGGAATGGGATAGATAAAAACAGATTTCAATAGCTTCTCTATATTAGCCTTAATAGCGGGTGCTTTTCTAGGATTCACCGCACGCAAACGTTGTCGAATAGGCTTCTCTATCTGATAGGTCTTAATCTCATGTTCGACAATATGAGGGTCGATACCTGGCATTTCCTCATATGACCAAGCAAACATGTCACGAAACTCTTTAAATAGATCGGTATAATCCTTGATTTCATCAGGGGAATAATCTGCCCCAATGTAGATGTTCTCAACTTTACCAGGATCATGAGAAATATTGATAGGAATAGTAGGTGATAAATTCACCATGTTCCCATCAACCATCTAACTAGGAGAGATCAATGGAATCACATTACTACCAATATTTTTGCTAAGAATCTCCCTAAAGTCCTCATGCTCCATAGGATTAAGCTTAGGAAGAAAATATGATCTATTATGTAACTCTTCCCAAGGTGGCTCAACCCCAAACATGGCCTCAATAATGGCTTCATCTAATGGAAAAAAATCGTCAAGGAAATCCTGTGGATGAGAGGACTCAACTGACCATGTCGGCAGCACATATGGGTCATCTACCTCCATCCGCGAAGAGGAAGGACTAGGCTCTGCAACAAAATCAAGATTCACTTGATACGCTATCATCGCTGCAGGAAATGGCACATCTGTTTCGATGGGTCCATTCGAAGGACTCAGTAAAGGAAGAATCCAAGGATCTTCCATATGGGTAGTGCAAAAAGATAATTAATTCAATGAAGATAAATCCCCACAAAAACAAGATCTGATCATAAGAATGGATGTAGGACAGCTAAAGGTCCCCATAAGAGATGGATACATACCTACACCCACACTCCCAGTTGCCGGCTGAGAATGATCGATAATTAGGATAGAAGTTCCCGATGATGCACTAACACTCGGATTATGGAATGATGTCTGATTAATCATAACGATCTTCCCATTAAATGGAAAGCATACTACTTGAAAGAGAGAAGAGGCTACGACTTGCATACTATACATCCAATTTCGCCCCAACAAAATATTGTAGTCAAGGGGCGCATCAACCACCTCAACCTCGATCACAATGGTCTTCCCTCCCAAATGGACCTTAAGAGAAGGAAGAATCCCGTGCGGTCGAAATGATCTACCATCAAGGCAGTCAACATTGTAGCAGATTGAGACAACTCGGGAGAACCCAAACCCTTCCAACATGACAAAGACATCATGGAAGCAGCAGCGCCTTCATCAATCACAATGCATTTGATGGTCATGTTAAGACACTCTACATGAATCAAAAGAGACATGTAGTAAGGAAAGCGAGGCTGTATTCCCATGGTTTCAAATTTGATAATGGAAGAAGAGTTATCATCATTTACCCTGAGAGCAGAAAGCAAGGCTTTCCTTTGCTGAGGACAACTCTAAAGTACTTCAAGCACAGACATTTCACAAGGAGTTTGGCCTAAATCCTTGACAACTGAATAGTTCTGGGTGGCTCGAGCATTAATATTATGCCTCAAATGCTTTAGGACTCCCTTAGGAATGTGAGGTGCAATCTCAGGTTTATTCATAGGGTTTTTAATACACAAAGGGATCTTGGGTGGAGCAGGTTCTTTTCCAAGGTTTGGTTGTGATGAACCATAATCTATTGCATGAGTCACAACCTTAGTAGCACGTACCATGTTGATGCAACCATGACCAGTATTGGCTTCCAGCAGATTTTGATCTCCACCCGATGCACAATTAGGATCATTGGCCCTCAAGTTCATATTTTGATTATGGGGTAAAGTATTAGTTAACACAACTGGGCCTTGTGCTATGAATCTCGAGGCATCTTCCATATGAGGGCAAAAGTGAGTGAGGTGGTCCTCCTTACACAATTTGCAGGGAAACTTTACCTTATGTTTAGACTGCTTGTCCCCCCCCAACATTACGGGAATTCTTGTCATTAAAATTAGCATTTTTGTTCTTGTTCCCATTGTTACGATTATTTTTACCCTTTTTTTTATTCCTTCTAGGTTATTTGTTGCCCTTCTATTTTGACGATTGCACGGAAATTACACTCGCTGTTTGGGTGGGTTGAGACGAAGCCGTGGCTTGTCTTGAAGCAGATTTATTAATAGACAATTGAATCACTTGTTTCATAATCGAGTTCACATGTTTGGCACTTGTACAACCCACGATGCCATCGACATGTGGTCTAGGATTGATCTTGGGATCAAAACTAGATCATGGAGCGTTAGGTATAATCTCATACACAAGTCCGGATTCATTAGAGGAAATTTGGGGTCTAAAATGGGCCTTATAAGAAAACGTGCCAAAATAAGTTTTTGTGAGTTGGAATTCAAGAACCAATAGAATTTCAATAAAATAATTCAAACATAATGGTTGAATTGACATATTTGTCATTAAAAAAAACTACTTTTTTTGTTCGTATTTTTGACATATCTCATTGTGTTTTACTCAAATTTCGATCGGACATCATCATCACATTTTTTCAGGTATTTCTTGTTTTTGGGGTAGCGGGGTCTGTCAAAAGTATGCAGTG
>LPNX010204262.1:164167-284389 GCA_001517045.1 Pseudotsuga menziesii | reverse complement strand
ATTATTTTATTATTTTAACTATTATTTTATTATTTTAACTATTATTTTATTATTTTCCTTAGGAGGCCCATTTTAGACCCCAAAATTCCTCTAATGATCCTTCGTGATGTAAGGTAACAATGACTTGAGGAACCAATCAAGGAGAAATTCTGTTGGTATAAAGGCTTTAATCAACCTCTTCTATCTACGCCACTCCTGAATTTGATCTGAAATATGTGTGGCTTTGTCTTGTCAAAATGTCGACAAGAGTTATGTACCAACATCATAACGCACAGGTAGCTGAAAGTGATTAAGGAAAGTCATGGAAAGGTCACTGAATAAAATGAATACCCCCCTTGGTAATTCTATATACCATTTCGATGCAGGCCCGGTGAGGGTGCATTGAAATAGCCTTAAACGGATTGATTTTTCATGTAAGGAATTGGAAGAGCACCAAAGGTGAAAAGTAGTGACATGCTCACTAGGATCTTCTCCAGCTTTCCCCTTGAACTTGGGAATGTCTGAAGGAAGCTTGTTAGGGACGGCCGGCCAGGCTGGGTCATGAGATACCGGATCATTCATAAGTATCGATAAGTCAGGTAAGTTCAATGTTGCGATGAAAGTGAGCCTAAATTGAGCTGGTATATGCCACACTCCCTAGTAGTTCTGGTTCATGTAAGGCTGATTGTTGTAAATACCATGACCTTGGCCATAATATCCTCCTCCCATTTGACCCATGTAGGGCTGCATGGAAGCATTATGATGTGGTGTAACTTGACTATGTGGTGCTACAAAGCCATAATTGGAAGAGTAAGTAGGTTGTTTATACCCGTACCCATAGGGTTGATAGTTCTTTCCATACAGCGGTCCATAAGACTATCCATGAGAAGCTCCATAAGGTGTCCCATGGGATGTTCTATGAGAAGCTCCATAGTTAGGGATATGGGGAAATACTTTCAATGGACCATGAGACGATCCGGAAATATGAATATAACCTCCCGAGACAACAGGAGGTACTTGACTCTAAGATACTATGGTGCGAGAAATCGCAGTACGAGCATGGCTAGTAGCAATATTCTTTCCCGAAGGACCACATAAATGAGGGGGAGGAAGGGTTGTCAAAAATTCATTCAAAGGAGTAGGGTTTGAGGATGAAGAGACATGTGAAGGGATGTAAGTGGTGTTCCCTATGGTCACTCGTCTCAGTTCTGGTATTCACATATGACTACTAACACTAGGTCTAGGACGGACATGTGAGGTAGCTTCCACCACCAAGATGGAAGGTGCAATGTGACTAGTCCTCCCAAATATCTCTGCATGGAAAGGAATAGGAGTGCCCCCAAGCATAGTGCTAGGTTCAAATTTTGACTCGGCATGATGTTTTGGATCATGTGCAGGGATATCAGGCATGCCATAACGAACATGACTAGTGCTTGTGGGTTCATTATGAGTGTCGTTGTCTGGAAACCAATACCGATGAACTATGAATGAGGGATCATAACTAGAATGTGAAGGTATTTCCAGTGAAGGGTCATATATGGGAGTAGAATCTACATCCCCAACCTCATGAGGTGGAGAAGACATCTAAGGAATTTCATCCTCATGATCTCCCATTGTGTGTGAATCAACATGAGAAGTAGTCCGCCCGAACTATCTGTTTCTCTCTCCCAAAGGAGGAGGAGATGTGTAAGGCAGAATTTTTCTAAACGATGAGAACGACGAAGTGCCGCTCCTGAATCCAAAATGACTCAAAAATGAAAAAGACTCAATCTAATTATGTAAACCCTAGGCAAACTAGCATACATAGAGAATACACCTATAAAATGTAAAGCCAAATTACAAGCAAACAAGGGTAGGATATGTGAGCTCCCGAATGAAGTAGGTATGTCTAGCCTAGGAGAGGCTTGAGACTCCCATACACAACAAGCAAAGGTTCATAGCCAATTATAGTGGCCCTCAACTTCAATGTATATAGCGACTGTGATGTCTGATCCCTACTTGGCCAGGAAACCTGTAGAATGATCTCTGTGAAGTACCCCCTCGATAACCTAGGTAAGGAAACTAAGGTCACCTCAATATAATCCGTGCTCAAGAAGACATTCGTAGGTGGGATTGACCATATGGATAGGGTAGCAAATCCCAAAACTCTCGAAAGAGCCCCCAGATATGAATACAATCCTGGAAATATCTCCGGTGCTACTCAGTTATGACCAGGGGTCATCCCAATCAATAACTACTCACACTGCCTCGTGCTTAACTCCCTTTTAAGAGGAGGATCCCGAGAAACACTAATTATATAAAGGAATTTCACACTCTCACCTGGAGAGACACATAAATGTTTCATTTAGTGGCCTTGGAGAATTTACTCACAATGAACTATTCCAAGACCCTAAAACGTAATCTTGATGGTGTACCCTATAAAAGAAAAGAGTGTAATTCATTTTACTATGCGTTGATTTTAATTGGATTATTACTCAAAAGGGAAAATGGTCGTGCAAATAATGATGTTATGACACAACAAGAAGTAAAGTGCACACCTAACAATCAATGCAAATGCACTGTGTCGAATGAAAAATGGGGTATGTTGCTACGTGAAGTGCAAAATTTTCCTTCAAATGAATATGCAATCATTCCTATATGAAAATCTGACTAATACTCTCCAATCAAACCTAATGCAAGTACTTGCAAAATGCAAAATGCAACAATGCATAATGATGCAAAACGCAAATGTTTTTGTATTTTTTGAATTAAAATGAGATAATAAAGCAAAAGTATGACTCTACAACCGCCAGACTCTGCAAGCACTATCAGAAAACACCCAAGCAAAGCACTAAGGTAAAGGAGACCTAATGCACTAATCCAAAACAAAAAATAGAAAATGAAATGATAAGAACATTCTAAAAAAAAAATCAAACTAAAAAGCATTTCTGGTCAGAAACATAGGTGTATACAGACTCCAGAAGCATCCAGGAAGACTCACCAATCATCCAAACTCACCCAGCAACACTTAATCTTCCCCAAAAAGGAAAAACTCAGGGCATATGCGACTGTGTGTAGAAAACCCATGTATATACGTGGATATCCCAGTAAAAACCATGTGTACACGTGACTGTGAAGACAAAATAGGCAAGCAAAAAAAAGAGATAAAAAAAGAGATAAAAAAACAGATAAAAAAAAGAGATAAAAAAAGAGATAAAAAGAGATAAAAACAGAGATAAAAAAAAGTAAACAGACAAGCTGAGACAAAATTTACTCCTATCAGACACTACTAGGAAAACATGCCCCCAGACCCGACTCAAAATAGAGAAATCAGAGCATTTAAAGAACATTGAATGCCGATAAAACCCTCGAAGGAAATGACTAGGAACTCCCCAGTATGGTCGCCAATTCTGTTACGGAGAAAACTTCCTATGTCTTGGGGTACCACAATAGATAGAGTAACCGTAGAAATCAATCCCTTCCCATATGCAAGAGAAACAAAACATCTAACACTAAAGGATCTCGAAACATACCTTATTCCAGATGGTTAATGTAGATCCCCGTTGAGCTTTTCCAATCTCGCTTGTATTAGCAATTTGCTTTGTCAACAATCAGCAAACAGGAAAAGCATGCTATATAATAATGTTAGACCTACTCTAGCATATATAATCAATAACATATAATAATTTAAAAGCATCCATGGATTCAATATTCATTTAAATACACATTATTGGATAGGAAAAGATATTTCTATTAATATAAATCAGAGATTACAATAGTGACAACCTTTGTCGGCACGTCTGCGAACTGGAGAAATTGAGTCCTCCACCTGGGCCTCCACCACTTCAATCCTCCATCTCTTGATAGCAAGCTCACAAGCAGAGGCAAGCTTGGGAAGAACACAAAGGGCTCTAAGGGACAAAGGGATGAAGACTCAAGTATAAGCTCTGGCAACAATGGACTATAGTTTTCTTGCTCTTTAATTCCTCTCCTTTCAATGTATCCAAAGGGTTCCTTATATAGTGCTTTAATGGGATAATGGAAGGTCAAATCCAAGAGATCTCAAGGCATATAGAAGGCCAAGAGACAAGTGACTCGGATCCACATCAAGGAAAACTCCAAAACTATTTGGCCTTTTGCACACATCCCGATGTACACGAGTTGAGGGGCATATCCGCATATATACGTGAGAATAGGTTTAAAAGTCATGTATGGAAAATAATGCATGTTTTTAGGGATGATATTGGAAACATCAAAGTTACAAAAATAGTCCATGGGGTCCAAAGTGTCTGCAGAGGGACAGGGAAGGACATAAATGTGTGATCCACCATGTTTGGTAAAATCAGCTGTAACATCTGTGGTTGAGGTTGCGACTAAGGTTGTGAGGAGGCTCAAATGTTACTGTACATGATAGTGCACAAATCCAATATGTGAGTGGGAGAAAGAGAATGTGGTAAGGAAAAAAAGGTGGTAAGGAAAAATAGGTGTTCACCAAAGGAGCGTTTGCAAAATCCAAGTCCAACACCAAACAAGGAAGGGATGGATACACTATTGACGGTGGTTTCGATTGTAAAGAGGAAATTCTCTAGGGTTGTCATTCCTTTAGGATAAAAATACATCATTTGGTCAATGGTCACAATATTTGCATCATGGGGGTTCATCAAGAGTCAAAATATGGTAGAATCAATGGATCACATTACATACATAAAACTATGTCCAAGGAGGAGGTTGTAATTGAGTGGGGTGTTAATAACCTCAATGTCAATCAACATTGTTTTTATGGCTAACTCAATAGGAACATTCATGAGAAATACTTGTGGTTGAGCATCTCGTCCATTGTAGGAATGGAGGGCAGTAGTGGAAGGTTGAAGGTTTGGGGATTCAAGTTTCTACCAAGAAAATGTTGACATGACATAGGCGGATGCTCCCTCATCGATGATACATCTATGAATGACCAAATTCCAAATAGTGACTAGAACTTGGAAGGATACAGATGATGGAATTCGGGGTTCTCCTTGATCCAAGTTGAAAGTGATCAACCAGGAATCAGAGGGATTGATGACACCTAGCATAGATTGCAGAGCTTTGATTTGCGAAGGACATATTTGGAGGAATTCCAGAGCTGACATGGCCAAGGGAGACTTGACCAAGTCATTGAAAATACTATAATTAAAAGTGGATCTGGAAGTGGGGTTGTTCGCTACATGACACAAAGGGATCAATGAGACTTTGGAAGTCCTGTCTATGGGGGGTATCATCAAATGAAAATATATATCGAGTGGTGTAGGTAGATTCTATGGAAGAATCAACATTTTCCATGGTGGATCCATACTAGTTTCATTGAGTTTGTAAGTTGACATCAGAAAATAATATCATAAGGTGATGGACATCAGGATCAATGGGTTGAACCAAAGAAGTGGTTGCGGTGGTTTGTGGTAGCAAGGGTTTAGTTGCAACCATTCCTTGATTTGGTAAGCGGTTCTGCAGCACCATAGGCAGAGGGCCTGGTAGTGTTGGGTTTGGTTATGTTGGAAAAGCCATTTTTGGGTCATGTTGATTATCGATCTGTAGAAAAGGGTGGAATTGATTCATGTGGGGACACTAATGTGTATAATGATCATAATTGTTACAAATTCCACATAGATAGTTAGTTTTCAACTAAGGGTTCTTCTCGGGTCTAGGTGGATGTTGGGGATTTTTGTGTAAGGGGAATTACCTCCATTGTTATTCAGAGGGTTGGGTTGTTGGCCACCTCCTTGAGGTTGGTTGTTTCCCCAATTCCTACCCCTTTTTCATCTTCCCTTCCTTTGTTGGTTCTTGGGGGATGGTTGATAAGGGGGGTTCTACTGAGTATAGACTTGTCCTTGAGGAACTGGAGGAGTCGAGGTCAGAGCAGGTGTAGGTTGCATAGGTGGTGGGTAATAAGCAGGAGCATCTATAGGGGATTCAAATCCTACCTTCTGGCCTTTACAAGAAGGTGCCAAGAAATTCGGTCCGTGAACATGAGGAACTGGTGTAAGAGATGCATAGGAAGGTGTGGCTCCAGAATTATCCATTACGTGTGAAAAATCAGGAGCATAACTAGATTCGGAAACACGATGGGTGTTACTGGAATGAGGTTGGAGTGAAGGAGAGGATGTGTAAAGGTAGGGATGCCGAGTAAAAAGGACAATGACTCCATTAGTTGCATGGGATGCACCCGACGTATCTGGACGTGAGGATCTAGCATGAGGAGTATCATGTATGATGGTATACAGATAAATCGATTGGGAATCGATGATATCAATATGTTGTTCCTTGAGGATGGCCTCATCCTCAGTTTGTGGGCACTCGGATGAAACATCCTTGGCGATGGGAGGAAGTAAGGTTTTGAGAAACCAATCCAAGAAAATCCTATCATCTAATTGGATATTACATAAAATACAAAGATGATTCCACTCATCGATATGATACATGATATGGGTAGTCGTGTTGTGTCGACAAGGTAATAGGATTTCCATGCTCTCATCATAATGGATGGGTAACTAGAAGCACTAAAGGAACATCTAGGCTAATGAGGAAAAGTCAGGATAAGTGGCATGAAGTAGTTCGATATTCCATTTGGCTGAAACAATTGTGAGTGTGCGTTGGAATAGCCACAATCAGATAGATTCATCCACTATGTTGTTAGAGGAACACCATAGGTGGAATGACATAATGTGGATTTTGGTTATTCTCCAGCCTTACCCTCAAACTTAGAGAGATGTATGATGGGAGTTTGGTAGGAATGGAAGGCCATAGTGGGTTATGATGGATGGGGTTGTGTTTCAATTGTGCCAGAATAGGTAGGTTGAGACTAGCCATGAATGGTAGACTATGACCTGGACTATATTAGGAAGAGCCAACAATGGTGTCAGTGCCAGTGGGAATGTAGTTCCTGTGGGTAAATGGGGTGGGTAAGGATGAATTCTGACAATAGGAGTGGTCACTATAATGGTAGGAATAATCAAAATGGTGGTAGAAGGGCCAAATCCCCCATGCATGAATGGTGGTATGGTATGAACCATGGTGGATGAAGTGGGGCCACCACTAGTGGGTAGCATACCAACATCAGTGTTTGTGGTGGTAAGGGGCCCACTAGGACTAGGACCTATAGGTCCAGTAGAAGGGATACCTGGAATGACAGGTGGAATTGACACATGTCTATTATCGACTGTCCCCCCTAAAAGGGGTTAGGAGTTGCACCAACCATGGATCTAGATAGGGCACTGAAAAAGGTAGGTTCGTATTGATAGGAATACAAATTAGACGCATATGCAATGTATGGCTCTAAAGGTGGTGAACGCATTGAATATGGATCCAATGGTGGAAGTTCAAGGAACTGAACTTAGGGCTATGCCCCATAAGTCTATGCGAGTAGTGTGGTGAAGCAACGATGATGTGATGGTGTGCTTTGTAATGAATAAAGGTGCAAGAATGTTTAATGTAGACTCAAAAATCCAACTACAACCAAGTGTGCAGAAGGAGAGTGAGAAAATGGTGGCTCACTGGAAAAAATGTAATCTCTAAAACCAAACTACAACAACGTGTCATAAGAGATGAGTCTACAACAAAGTGGCTAGAAATCCAATAGGGAGCACTACCTAGAAAGAAAATGATGCACAAACCTATGAGGTATAAGTACAAGTAAACTCTTAGCTACAAGATGGAGGCCCCTCATAAAGCGTATCCTCTGTTAGGTGATGAAAAATCACTATAAAACAATACAAAATGGAAGAACAATAGTCTAAGAGAATCCCACTACCGAGAGGGACCTCGGGTACAAGATCCCTAAATAGACTAGAATCTAGGATACCTTTTTCATGACATTTCTAGAGTGGTTTCCTAACACTTCAAGCCTTTGGTCCTCGACACCATGTAGACCCAACATGCACAAGGAGGACTATGAAGGTTTAGCCTTCAGTGTAGAATGGAGTTCGGTATTCCACCCTGACTTCCAGAACCCCTTCATTGTGGCTTACTCCGACATAGTGGGGGGGGCTCCGACATACCGGTCGTGACCGTGTCAACAAGAACAAGATGATTTTGGTACCCTAATGGAAAAAAACTATGTCTCATATGTAAGTGAAAAGGGGTGTTATTTGAATTACTGTCCCCAGTGTCCTAACTTAACTACGGGTGAAAGCATGGTAATGTGTCTCACTTTTCCCTTTTTTGGCGATGAAATTTTATAAAATATAATGAACTAAATATCTACAAATACATTAAGAATTAGATAATGGTAATGAAACAAAATTTCATTGTTAATGAGCTTTTATATGGTATTTGTTTTAGATTAAAAAAAACATTTTGATCATATTTATTTCATTTTGTTTAAAGGTCACTTATTATTATTCCATCATCTCATAACTACTCCCGAAACAATGACCCCCCATATCTATCTTCATTTATATTTTTAACTCCAATTTTTTGAACAAGTTTTTCAGAGACACTTTTAAGATTGTTGTACATTTGAATTTTTTTTATATTTTATGATATATCTTAATTATTATTAAATTAATAATATAAATAAATATTTTTATGTGTATGTAAAAGTGCAGCCCAAAAAACTATCATTTTAAAACTTCAAAATCAATAATATTTTATATGAATACAAAAATAATATACAAGTGGTTGCTAAAATTATTTTTAAAATTTTTTAAATACATTTTTAATATTTTTTTGACTACATTTATAATAACATAATACATTTATCTTGACACAAAGTGAGACACATTACCATGATTTTACCCCTACAAGATTGTTTTGGTCCTCAAATGAGGTTACAATGTTGGTTGAGTTAAGGTAATTTTTAGGCTAGCTTGGGGTCATGAACCAACTGTTTTACTTTAGGGTGTGAGATGTTTGGACAAGTGATGTGTAATGTATAAAACATAGTGATCTCATGGTCAAGGCACAAGTGCAGATAAATAATAGTAAATGATAGTAAATATCTTGTAAAATAATTAATTCTTCTAGAAAATCAAATGTACACAAGTAAATGAGTGCATAAGGAACTTAATAGGTTGTAGGAAACACACAGGGGGTCTCAACTACCTACCTCGACTAAGGGGTCTCACATATAAGGTGAATAGGACCACAAAACAAACCAAGGAACTGTAAGGGATTAGATCAGGAGGATGACAGTTGGGGAAGGGGTAGAACACATACAAGGGGTATGGAATAGGGTCTCAAACACCAAAAAGGACTAAAAAAAATAAAGTTCACATATTTCAATGAAACAGGTGCAATCGGGGTTGCAAAGAACTGTAAAACAATCATGATTGAGGAAAAAAATCAGCAGACAAAATCAGGTTGCACAAAATAGGAGTTTCTATCTAACAAGTTGCACAAATCTAGGTCACAGCAGTGACCGGGATCACTCTGGAATCCTAGACAAGTGCAATCTATAGTTTTAATCCATTTCACACTTATCAGGGAAGAAGGAGTGACCTAGGTCGCGCTTATTAGGAAAAAAAGTGTAACCTAGGTCGCAACTTTCTCTCGGATAGGTGTGATCCGACTGTAACTGAGGATTTTTAAGGAAAACTGTCGCTGTGGGTCGGACGAGTAAGTACTAGGATGATAATGGTTCAAATATACCATAGGGGTGTCAAATGTGTGATGACTTAAGGTACTGAAGTAGAGAAAACTAGTGGAAACACCTGGAAAAAAAAAGATCCAAGGGGATCGAGCCAGTGGAGTCGCCAAACTGGTAGTGGGGATTTCACCCCTACTATGTGAAAAAGCACATACCCTAGATCATATGTATCATAGGGTAGAGTTCATGCTACGAGGGATTCCTCAACCTTGACTTGCAATAACAAACAACAACTGCTACAATATTATTTATGATATATATATATATATATATATATATATACACATTTCGAACTAATAAAAACAAGAACAAGCATACCTTTCAATAATATGGGCCACTGTAGTCATTTTAGGAAATGGTCCACCTAATCCACGGTTTGGTTCTCCAGTCATCTCCACTAATGGTTGTCAAAAAATGGTGAATGGATCCAAGAGGGCATGGAGAAAGCTCAACATACACCATGGGAATAATATAGAAAAAATAAAGGAACAATGGCGAAAGGTGAAAAGTAATGTCATGTATTGAAAAAGTGTTTTTGGGGAGACCTTCCCAATGTATTTATAGGATGATCAAAGGTTTGTTTACCAAAGGCAATGACCCATGGTATTTAATTGTGCATGGTATTTGTCCATGGTTTTTGACCCATTATCATTTTAGGGTTTTTTATTCATTTTTGGAGAGAGTGGGGATAAGTCACAATAAATGCTTAACTTCCCTTCATTTATGGGGGAAGGAAGAGTAATGTTTTGGACCATTTTTGGTAGAGTTTAATTTCCAAGGTCAGATTGAAGGGAATAATGGTGGGATTATGAGGTATAATTATGCTTTGGACCATAGAGAGCTAGGTGAACAATTTTTTGTGTTAACAGGGCCTTAAGTTCATGAGTTGATGCTTGTGCAAATCAAATTATGTACAGGTCAGTTCCTGTAATCAACAAGTTGATGCTTGTGGATTAGGTTGTTGCATGAATACATTGGTGCTCATAATTGGAGATTGTTCTCTCCCAATGATGTAACAATTCTCTCTCTCTCTCTCTCTCTCTCTCTCTCTTTATATATATATATATATATATATATATATATATGTATGTATGTATGTATGTATGTATGTATGTATGTATGTATGTATGTATGTATGCATCTTTCGTAATTTTGTGTGCAGCTATGTTTATTATTGCTTCAACATAAAAGTTTTAAGTTCTGAAAATCTCTTAATTGAAAATTTTGAAATTTGCGTTATATACTGATTCACCCCCCTCTTAGTATATATTATAAATCCAATATAAGCAAAACCTCTTTTCCAGTATTGCAAGAGGGTCAAAGATGAAAGAACTACAAAAAATATGATTATTGAATATTTGAATGTTGAGGGCTGTGATTTTAATCTTATAACAATGTGTATGATAAAAATTTTCTTGGGGTTTATAAAATTGTTCCATATAATTTTCAACAACTTTAGAGTATTATATGTGATGACAAATAAATCAAGTCTCCAATGAAAAAAAAAACGAGCAGCAACGAAGGATGATTTTTGGTTCCAAAAAAAGTTTCTATAATTTTGAAAATATATATCAAGAAAAAATAAATCAATGTTCATTGTGTATTACATGAGAGATAATACAAAAATTGTCTGTCAAACTTGTTTTTCCTTTGCATTGCAAAAGTATTTGAAGAGGATTAGTTTCTTTCAAAACGCACTATGTTGTGAGATAGTTTTTGTTCGACATGTGCAACTGTTTATTTGGCTGGATATATACAAATATTCTTGAGTATTTATTTTTCTTGGAAACAAAAATATAAACTTTTACATGTGTTTTGATTAGCAATATAAATGCTTCATATTCGATTCATAAATCCTTTTCTATATTCATAAAGAAAATAACTACTATGGGAATCATTACATACTTTGATAATTATTGCTATGCAACATTATATCTTATACAATGTTGAAGAGTTGGCTTAGAGGGGATCACTATGCCCCCTATTTTGTTTTAACAAGGATTGGTCCAATGCAAAATTGATTCCATTTGATTGCCAACATTTCAAAGATATGGGAATCCAATTGCAAGTGCATGTTTGGAAAAAATAAAGTCAGAAATATTTTTGCGACTATTTTCTGAGCAACTTGACTTCATCCCAACGAACTAGACTAGACTAGTTCTTTCTTTGTCAGAACTAGACTAGTTCATTCTCTATGCAAAATTATAGATCTTTGTGTTGCTTTAATTGTGGAACATTATAATATAAACTGTACATGAACCCAATTCTTTCAGTGTTTGTTAAATGAGCCAAATGAAGGTATTTATACTTATATTTACAATGTTATGTTTCAATATGTGTTTTGGTTCTCTTTTTCTTTATAACATAAATGGTTTAATTCATGTTTTTATATGTGATTGTGGGTGCTTCCCAAGAATCATCCAATGGAAAGGTCAAAACAGAAGAGGATGATGATGGGATTGAAGAATCAACTAAAAATTATAATTCTGATAAAAAATGAACGATTTGTGGATGGTATTGGTGAGGAAGGTGAGCTACTAAATTCTCCTCATTTATTCTATAGAATTGCAAATTTGACACTTTTTCATTTCTTTGTAGTGAGAAAATATTCATCTTCTAATTATTATAGAGGAACTCATGGAAAATTTGGAATCAATCATAATTCTTCGAGAAAGGATTGAAAGGTGCACTCTATTTGGTATTCCTTTCTCTCTTAAAAGAGGTGCTTTCTATAGCCGAAAGTGGATGAGATGTGTCATGCATGTTACATGTCATCTATAAATTCAAATTCCCTAGATGTTGGGATCTTATAAACCCACTTCATACTTAGGATAAAATATTTAATCATTATTTGATTAATTTCCTAACCACTATTCTAAATAGTTGGCATCCACTTGCACCACTTGGTCAATACTTTCCATATATACCCCAAGAGCAAATTTATCCTGATTTTGTTTAGATCCTTCTAGCTTAATTGGATTCCATATTTAGCAAATGTATTACTTTATATTTTATCTTTATTTTGATTTATTCCATCTTTTCTGTTAGGATATTTAGACACTTAGGAGTTAGTTAAGATCAACTTGTGTAATATATCCGTTAGGTAAAAGTGTGTTTCTTTAGTATGCATTAGTATGCATTTGTAAATATTCTAATCCGACGGTCACGATATGTTCTAGACATAGAGTGATCCGACGGTTCAACTTCTCTTAGATCATACCTACCATTGATCCGTGGCTTAACACCCGATTGGTCTATGATCTCTATTTAAAGAGCATAGAGGGTCCTTGGCTAGTTGATCGATTATGAGAAGCTCATGTAACTTTCTTTCTTTTGCATAATAAATTGCTCCGAGTAGCTATTTGGCCGGGGCCGTGGACTGTTTCCCTCTCGAGGGTTTTAACCACGTGACAAACATTGGTGTATTGATCTGTGATCTATTTGTGTGAAGCGGCTATTCTTGGTGTTCGGTCCTTTGGGAGTACCCTGTGTACCCTAACATTTTCAATGGATAAAGTAAAGCTAGTTAGCTAGGAAACTCGTATCTTTTGTTTCCAACCCATCCTCCATGGTTTTCTCTCCAGATTCTAGTATTAGCATTTTTTTATATCACTCATGACAAATCACTCATGATTTATCTAATTCATGAGGTCCTTGACAGAGTTGTAAAGTGCTTTAGCCACCTATGGAGGTTTATCGTAATTACTAAGCATGCTTTATGAGCTAGCATGAGTTTTCTTCCACCAACTCAATTCTCATTTATAAGGATGTATTGCTACTCTAATAATAAATCAATTCATTGATTCAATAATAAACTATTCATTCTTCACTTCTTCATGTGATTTAGCCTCTTTATTCTTCTCTCTATTTTCCTTGTTCATTCTTGTGAGAATTATCTTGTAGCAAGATACTACCTCCTTTGCTTCTTCTTTGCATCAAGGATCTATTTCTACATGGTATCAGAGCTTCAATTTATTCATGGTATGATATCACAAGGTTTTTCAAGTTAAATATAGTTGAGGATATATCTATTCTCTTTATTAGAGTGCATCTAGTCTCCTATTCCTCTCTAAAGAAGAGCTTGTTATTAATCTTATACGAGTTTCTCCTAGTTTTATTTGTGCAAGTTGTAGAGAGTAACTCCTTGAGTGCATCAACATATTAGTATAGATTCTTATTCAACTATGATCCTAAATCCCTTCAACTATAATAAATGGAAATCCAAAATTGGAATTCTATTTCCCAGTAAGAGACTCTATACAGTTTCTATGGCTTTAGAAATTTAACCAAATTCTATTGTTCAGAAAGATAAGTGGCATAATACGTTGGATGAATCCTATGGATTGATTTTAATCTCTATTTATCCAATTCAAATATTTCATATAGATGGTTTTACAACTCCAAACCAAGTATGGACCAAACGTGAGTCTCTCTTTGTAGTTGAATATGAGATGAGAGCGCATTAGTCGAAGAATGAGTTATTCTCATTGACTCCAAGTAGTTTCGATTCCATTGAAGATTTCTTCACCAAATTAAATCCAGTTGTTCTATTTATTAAGAAATGTGGTATTGTGAAGAAATAATATCAAGATATTATTTCCATTCTATCAAAATTGAGTCCTTAATACTCAGCTTTTGTGTCTACTTTTCATGCTACTAGGTTTTCTATTTCTAATTGGAAAATGCCTTCTTTGAGTACATTATTTGATTCAATGACAGTGAAGCAAGATAAATTGATCCATATGGGTTCTCTTAAATATTACAAGTGCAAGGATAATGATATCATAGTTAAAGGAAGCAATAATACCAAATCCAAAGAGAAGAAAATTGTGAAAGAGAAGAATCCAAAGTCATATATTGAAGATGAAAGTTTGAAGCCTACTGATGAAGGTTCAATGAATAAAGTCAAGAAGAAAGGAAGTACATCCAAGTGTTCTTATTCCATCAAGGGATTTCATCCTGATAATAATTTTTTCAATAATAATATGGAAATCATGTCTCAGTTACTTGAGAAGCACAACATCGAAGTTCCAGATGAGCTAGAGAAGCCTGCTTCTTCCTCAGAACACTATCATAGTCCGTAGTTCCAAGGTTATACAAAATATGCATTTAGTGGTAGAGTTAAATGATTTACTCACATATATGATATAGATTTATATTCTCATAATAAAAATTATAAATCTCAGTTTCTTTATTTGATAATCCACCTATTAGTCTCCTAGATTCATTTCCCAATACTTGTGATTTTTCACTAGATACTGACTTGTCTTTGAGTAGCTATTCCTCACTCTGTTCAAATGGTTATAATTCTGATTTAGATGCATATTTTTAGGATTATATGTATTTAATGAAACCATACATAATACCATCCATACCATCTACCGCACATATGAATACTCCTAAGACTATACAAAACCCAAGTTCACTAGTTGATTCCTCATTGGTTTTCTGTGTAGTGTTACTTATATCTAATGGTTTTAACTCTTATCTATTTTTCACTAGTTTGTTATATATGAATTTATTCATTATTGGAATTATATTACACATGTTTTTATATTTTTTAAACACTTATGGTTGAGATCTCAATTCCATCCATCATTTATATTTTTGCAATCTTCAGTTTTCCTTGGTTACTCATCCTTTTCCTAATCTAGCCCCATATCCTCATGGAGACACTAAAAATTTGGTATTTTATGTTCCATATGATAATATTTATTATATATCAGATTCTTTTCAGACTCATATTATATCTGGGAGAGTGCTACATCATATTGGAAAAAACATCTGTGATCCACATCACAATTTTACATCTATACAAGGAACTGATTATGTAACTAATTGTCTTAATTTTTATACTCTTTGGGAAGGTGTATCCACATATATATTTTCCTTTTCATATTTTGTTTGCAAATCAGACTTGAAAACGACAATAATCATTTAGATAATGCTCCTACTTCATCAAATTATGAGATACAAGGAGTCTCTCCTGTTTTTTCTTGCAGATTCTACACTCTAGCGCATGATCATGGAGTTAATGATTTATTCATCAAAGTATTTTTTTTGGATCATTGGAATTGATCTCTGGAGGCTCTAGATATATGCAATATGCACTTTATCAGCTGGAAATATATATGGACCCCAGGTATGTTCTGCTTCCTAAAAGTTCAAGGGATTCACTCGGCCACCAATGTTTTTTAACAACTTGCGTATTGGGGTTGTACCCCTCATTCCACGGCTTAAGTAAATCTGATAACCGCTTTACAAAAGACAATAGCTCTTGTTTTACCTCACAGATGGGAACTAATCAATTAGGTAGGGTTTTTTTCCCTTTTCGCTTGGCAGGTCCTCTCAATGGCCAGCTACTTCGGGGTTCATGTGGTACTCCTCCCAATGAGTTCTAGGCATATTCCCACATACTTCTCATATTTAAGAGGATAGGGGTTCTTCCCTGATTCGAATGAAAAATATAAATGAAAAGAAGAAGCACCACTGCAATAATCACAACACCAGGAAGCAGTGCAAAAGAAAAACAAATTGGCAGAAATTCCACACAGCGAGCCCAAGAAAGTGCTCTAACACCATATGTGAGAAACATCCTGCAATAAATAATGAAAATGCATGATATAATAGAAATAACATAGCAGAAAAGGAATTTTATTGATCGCAAGACACTTTGAGGGGGAAAACTACTTTGATAAAGCTCAATACTAAATAACTCATGGATTCCTTCATTGGCCTCAACAAGTACTTATATACACTATTACTCCCCATGAATGTGGAATAATACAATATACTCACAGGATGACTTACAAAGCATATGCGTCGAACAAAAATATATTGACAAAATAAAGAGAAGGGTTGACACAGGTTCTTAACATGCAAATCATTTGAATCTTTTAAATAATCTTATTTGTCAATTGACTAGTATGGATGTTAAAACTGATGATGAAGATAAATAAATCAATGTTTTATGTACCTTACCTAAATCTTGGGGTCAAGTAGTTTCTTCCATTAGCCTTAGTACAATGGATACCTTGCAATTTGACACTGTGGTTGGATCATTGTTATCTAATGAATTGAGAATGAAATCTATTTTTGGAACTTCTACACATGAAGCTTTGGTTGTTAGAGTTCAATCCAAAGAAAGAGGAGAAAAGTAAAGAGGTACTTCTACGTCTAAATCAAAGGGAATAAAGGGAAAATTAAAATGATGGTACTATAACAAGGCTAGTCCTCTCAAGAAGGACTATTGGAAAAGACAAGAATCCATGAAAGATGACTCCAAATATGAGACAAATTTGGTTAAGTATAATTCAGGTATGATCGATGAGGTTTTGTCCATTTTTAGTATTTCTGAATATAATAAAGAATGGCTAATAGATTCTGGTGCTTCGCACCTTGTTTGTCCTCACAAATATTGGTTTGTTTCTTATCAAACAATGAATGATGGTGTATTTCTTTTGGGAGATAATCATTCATGTAAGACTGTTGGCTTTGGAAATGTTAGAATTAAAATGATTGATGGATTTATAAGAACACTAACAGATATTAGAAATGTGCTTGAATTAAAGAAAATTTTAATCTCTTTAGGAGTGTTGGATTCTTGTGGTCACAGGTTTACAACTTTAAGTAGAGTACTAAAAGTATCTAAGGGTTCTTTAGTGGTCATGAATTCACTAAAAATATGGAACCTTTACAAATTGGTTGGAAGAAATCAAGTTAATGATACAATATTAGTATCTAAAGAGGTGACACGAACCACTAAATTATGGCATCGACATCTTGTTCATATTAGTGAGAGAAGACTTCAGGTATTAATGAATCGTAAATTTCTTCCAAATATGAAAACTATGGATTTGATTTTTTGTAAACATTGTATATTTGGAAAGCGGTGTATAAAAAAATTCAAAGTAGGTAGTCATGTTAGTAAAGGAGTTCTCAATTAAATCCATTCTTATTGTTGGGGTCTATCTCCTACTATTTCCTATGGGGAAAAAGCATATTATTTAATGTTTATAGATGATTTTTCAAGAAAAGTATGGGTCTATGTATTAAAAAGAAAATTTGGAGTGTTTAACACGTTTAAACAATTGGGAGTTATGGTGGAAAAAAGAACCGGTAGGACAATAAAATGTTTGGACAGATAATGGAGGCGAGTTTACTTCTTTAGAGTTTGAAAACTATTGCAAAGAAGAAGGGATAATAAGAAATAAAATGAATGTATACAGTCATCAACAAAATGCCGTTGTAGATCACATGACTAGGACTCTTCTAAATAGACCAAGGAGGATGCTTAGCAATGCTAATCTGGGGCAAGGGTTGTGGGAAGAAGCATTTTATGGAAGAGGTATAAATTGATCACCATCAATGGAAATAAATTGTAAAATTGTGGAAGAGGTATGGACTGGTCATCCCTATGATTATTCAAATTTGAAAAGATTTGGTTGTGAGGCTTATGTACTTACTCCTAAAAATCAACATTCAAGTTAGAACCTAGGTGAAAGAAATGGATTTTTGTTGGATATGGTGATGTAACAAAATGATATATATTGTGGGATCCTACTTCCCGCAAGATCAACATTAGCAGAGATGTAATTTTTGATGAATATTCTCTCGTTAAATCAGAAAATGTAAAAGTTGATGTGGAATAGGAACATGTACTGTCAAAACAACTAGTTCAGTTGGAGAACCAATATTCTCATGACTCAAAGAAACAAGAAGAAGTTTATGGTGAGAAATAATTCATAGCAGATGAATAAATTCAAGAAAATGTGGAAACCCCACAACCTACACCAAAAAGATCAACAAGGGAGAGAAATCCTCCTAATATGTATACCGATTTTGTTTTGTATGTTGCTTTATTTACTGATGATGGACAACCTTCTTGTTTTCAGGTATCGAATGATTGTGTTGATAATGATAAGTGGAAGATGAAAATGAAATAAGAAATGGATTCTGTGGAGAAAAATAAGACATGGGAATTGGTTGAAATCCCCAAATCTAGAAAAATTGTTGGATGTAGGTGGGTCTTCAAGTTGAAGAAAGGTGTTTATGGTAAGGTTGAAAGATACAAACCCAAATTGGTCACAAAAGGGTACTCTCAAATGTAAGGTATTGAATATCATGATATTTTTTCAGTAGTTGTCAAGCTTGTGTCTATTCATATTCTATTAGCGCTAGTTGCATTGCTTGATTTGGATTTAGAGAAACTGGACGTTAACACAAATTTCTTACATGAAGATTTTGATGAGGATATTTTATGGAACAACCATAAAGTTTTGTGTAACTTCATAAAGGAAGATTAGTTTTCAAGCTCAAGAAATTATCTTATGTATTGAAATAATTTCCTAGGAAATGGTACAAGAAGTTTGATTCTTTCACGGTGAGCCAAGGTTATACTAGAAGTGAATATGATCATTGTTTATATACTTCAAAAGGTTGAATGAAGTATTCATTATCTTAGTGGTGTATGTTGATCTTATTATTATTGTGAGTAAAAGAATGGATGAGATTAACACGTTGAAGGCTCACATGGATAGGACGTTTGTGAGCCAACATATAGCCATAGAACTTTATACTAAGAACAAGAACTCTAGCCATACAAATGATGTTTTTTACATAAAAAACACAAAAAACACCCTCCAAATAGAAAAGTGTTGATACCAGTATACATTTTTTTTTTGGAGTAAAAAATAGAGCCATGGCCTAAACATCCCATACTGTTGTTTACCAAAACTTTAAAATCAACCCCTAAATTGGAAATAGATTTTTTTCGTCAAGAATAAATTACAACTTTTTAAAAACTTGCATATTAAACAAAAGAAAAATATTCCATCAATATTTCACCACTCTAACCATATAAAATCAAAGAAATTATGATGCGATTCATAATGAATCATATATTAGACCATACAAAAATAAATGATTCATGTATAAATATTAAAAAACTCCTTTAGAGTTTGAATTACAAACATCATACTAATAAAAACATCTAAAATGTTCCATGTGAAATTATTCAAATTCATCCATGGATTGTAACACTCCATTGAATCTATATTTTCTTCACAGGAAGGTCTTGATATAATTTATTAAAAAAAACCCTAATCCCCTAATACACTCCACACATTCTTTTTATTCCTCCTAATCATGATCTTTTGCAATTGTATCCCATTCTTCATAAGAAGTTACGTGAGACATATAATCACATTAAAAAAAATATTTGGTACAATTATAATTGTCTCTGTCTACAATTTTTTATTGAAATGGCATCCCATATAAGTCTTAGGACATGCGAGTTCTTGTTTCTTTTATGTAAAGTTATATCATTTAATAAGGTCCCTAACCATTATACTACATGCTTCATTGTATTTCTATATTTAAATAATTCTTATAGTAAATGGTATGCAAGTAAAACTATTAATTGAAAATGTTTTTGTGGTTTGAAGGTCAGTTATTTTCCCATATGAAATTTACATTTTTGTTGATGCGAAATGGATCACATAAGATCACAAGAAATCCATTGCAAGAATTGAAGCCAACCAAGGCTATTGATGATCATGAGATAAAAACATGGCTAGCTTTAGGGATCAAGTCCAAAAAAAAGGGGTGGAAAGAAAAAGAAATGTCATTTCACTTTAGCACAATATATTTACCTATGTAATGCTATAGTTAGTTTGTTCGTGTCTCAAATTGTAGCATCAAAAAATACTTATTATTTTATTTGTTATAGAAAAAAAGAATGATCAATTTTTTTTAGCAAATGACACTAGAAATAGAGTTGCTAGTATACATACATCCCAAAGTTGATAGGAAGAAGCTTACTAGAGTCCAAAGTAAGTTACATAATTCCATTTGAAAAGAAGTTTGTATTTAAATAATATCATATAATTGTCAAATTGATTATGGATGTCAAATTAATATCATATTAATTACAATTGTATTTATATAATGTATAACTCGCATCCATATCTTATTAATTACATCCATATCAATTTGACATCTATATCATATTAATTACATTCATATCATATATTTGACAAATATATGATATTATTAATTGCATCCATATTTGTATTTTAATAATATTATATATTTGTCAAAGTGATTATAGATGTCAAATTGATATCATATTAATTACAATTTTATTTATATAATATCTAATTTACATCCATATCATATTAATTACATCCATATTCGTAATTATTTGATCTTATTACACTAATAAAACTCTCTTTAACCAATGTGATTCTCTCCTCTAATAAGGTAAGTATTCAATTTAATCACCATTAGGAAAAGACTAGTGTATTTAACCTTTTGAGCATACTTGAAATTTAACATGGGAAATGCTAGCTTCTCTTATAAAACGCGTTAGCATATATGCATTACCTTTAAATCAATGAATATAATAATGTATATGGCTTTCCTTTCACCATAAGACTATAATGAATAATGATTTCCTTTATAATGAATATAAAAATAGTCTTGTGATATCCATAAGACTATTTTGGATTTTATCTTTTAACCCTTATCCCAGTCACCCATTTTATATTTTCAACATTTAATTACATCCATATATTCATATATTTTTATATGGTTGTGATATCCACAAGCTTCAGCTTATATAACTATGGAACCAAATTCACCACATTCAGGTAGGGAAAACGTAAATCCATTCATTGCAAACATTGCCATGGGTTCTAGGTTCAGATAGTCATGATCGCCTCCATACCTTCTTTCCTTTTGATAAATGGGATTATGTATGCTCCTAACCAATGTGTGACCTTTTACTTGACTAGAAAATGGGAGGAATGACGCCCGGAAGCGGAGCTCCGTTCTTGGGTTGCCAAAGCGCCACCCTTCACGAGCTTCAACTTATATAACTATGGAACCAAATTCACCACATTCAGATAGGGAAAACGTAAATCCATTCATTGCAAACACTACCGGCTCTAACTATACATATTGCATAATGCATCGTTCGAGCCCTAAATTGAAAATTGCATAATGCATAACACTAATACATGCATCAAGCCCTAAATTGAAATTGCATAATGCATAACATTAATATAAGCATCATTGTAGCGGGAAACAACCTGACAATAGCATAAAACAAAATATAAATAAACCATACGGTAATTCACTTTTCTAAGAAAAATGCCCAAAGCAGCTTGCCAGAATGTCGAGCAAGCCGGTAAGCGATCACTCAGGGCATGTTGAGGAAGCAAGTGACATATTAAGGCAGATCCAACGTTTCGACTATTGATGATCATTATCGTTTGGCGAGAGGCGTTCGTAGGTAGCATTCAGGAAGAATGCAGCCGTGACGATGATGGTGCTGGAGGCAACCAGTGCCCTACCGACTTTACCTCCAACGGTTTTCCCTTCGCCGTCCATGACAATAATGGTGAGGCTGTCTGTGGGAGTCGCGAGTGGGGGCAGGACGGTGCCCGATAGAGACAAGATCTCAAAACGACCCTCCAAAACCATCTCGTTCGAAACACGAAAAGCTATGTTGGTGACAGTTCCGGTTGCGCTGAGAATAGCTTGACTGGAAAATGGGAGGAGTGGCGCATGGAGCGGAGATACGCTCCTGGGGTGCCAAAGCGCCACCCTTCAATCGCACCGCTCGTGAAGGGTGGCGCTTTGGCACCCCAAGAGCGGAGCTCCACTCCGTGCGCCACTCCTCCCATTTTCCAGTCAAGCTATTCTCAGCGCAACCCGCACTGTCACCAACATAGCTATTTGTGTTCTGGATGAGATGGTTTTAATTCACTTTGCTAAGAAAAATACCCAAAGTAGCTTTCTGAAACGCCGAGCAAGCTGGTAAGCGATCACTCGGTGCATGTTGAGGAAGAAAGCGGCATATTAAGGCAGATCCGACGTTTCGACTATTGATGATCATTATCGTTTGGCGAGAGGTGTTCATAGGTAGCGTTTAGGAAGAATGCGGCCGTGACGATGACGGTGCTGAAGGCAACCAGTGCCCTACGAACGTCTCACCAAAGCATCTATTTAAAAGCATCTATTTAAGTTAACAATGAGTATTATAAAAATTTAAAGTGAAGGAAATGTAGTATAATCTAAAAACATATATTTATGTTAACAATTAGTATTATCTTATAGGTTTTTTCAAATTAGTATTTGAGAATAGTTTATTTTGAAAAGTTTATTTTATTTATATATATAAATTTTGATTTTGTTAAATTTTTTTATTAAAAGATGGTTAAAAAGAATGAATATTAGATAAAATTAATTTCAATTTTAAGTTTAATAAAAATCATAATGGTTTGTATGTTAGTCTTAATATTTTGTAATTTAACTTAAATAAAAAAATAAAAAATGGTATTTAGAAATTGAATTTTTTTTATAAATTGTATTGATTTTATTAAATGGATAATCCTAATTTAACTATAGTGTAGAACACCTCAAAATACATTATATACATATTATATATATAATTATAAAATATATATTTTCCATATTACGCTGTAAAACATCTAAATATTAGTTTAGGTAATTTAGCTTTATTGTAAAACACCTAAATAAGGGTTTACTTAATTTCCCTATACTATAAAACACCTAAATATTGATTTACTTAATTTCGCTATACTGTAAAATACCTAAATACTAATTTCCTTAATTTGGCTATATTGTAAAACACCTATAAAACCATCTCGTCCAGAACACGAATAGCTATGTTGGTGACAGTGCCGGTTGCACTGAGAATAACTTGACTAGAAAATGGGAGGAGTGGCGCACGGAGCTCTGCTCCGCGTGCTACTTCTCCCTTCCCCTTAATCACAATTTCGTAAGTGATGACGTCGATAAATATTTTGTAAGGTATGACAAGTTCAATATATGAATATTTCAAAGTGGTAAATAGAATCTGAGGTCAAATTTCTCTTCGGACGACCTAACACTTTAAAACTTTAGTAAACCAATAATATTTCCACGTGGAGGTGATAACATTTTTTTCATTTTGAAGGGGGCATTTTTTGCTGTGGGTTTTGAGGTTTTTATTTATATCATATGTGGTACATTTTTTTCATTCTCACATTTTTAAGGTCATGTTATGGGGTGGAATATTTTTTTTTATATGATATGTCGCTACATGGTTGGGTTCTTATCCATATGATGGATAATATATTTTTTATGTCATTTTTTATAGAGAGAGGGGTTTGTTATCATAGTGAAATATTGTTATCTTAAAATTAATGTATTTTAAGTTATATGATGTGATATTTATTTTTTTAATATTTTTATTTCATCTTTTGTGAAGATTATAACGGTGAATATTTTTGATATCATGTTTCGTGACGTTTATGGTGGTTAATATTTTTGATATCATGTTTTTGTGACATTTATGGTTGTTATTATCCAATTTTAAGAATTTTTTATATAATAATTATTTTTAAATGGCGTAATTTAATATTTTTGTTATTGGATATATGTTATAAATATTTCAAATTGAAAGTGTTTTCAACCTAGAGACTAGCATTGTTGAAATGTTTTTTTTTGAATTTTGGAGACAATTACAAATTTGGCAAAATTCAAGCTTAACTAATTATGACTCTAGAGGGTTCCAATTTTCACCAAATGGTCCCGAATTTGAAATGTAACAGTATGGTGAGTCTTGTAACACCACAATATGGTATATGGACACTTTGTATCAGACTTTATACCTCTAAAAACTTGTTTTGGGTTAAGGTGAAACAATACAATTTTACTAGGAAATTGTGTTCAAATCCCCCAAGGGTGATGGTCGAACTAGCTCTCCAAATCAGGTACGACCCTCCCAAATTCCAGAACAAAGTATGGGAATGAGTATCAGACATCAATGAATGTCCTTGATCATGTTTATGAAGTTTTGAAAAATGGATTATGATTTGCAACATTTGTAAGGTAACTTTCATAGGAATTGCCTAAGGGAAATTGCATTACTAGCTAGACTTTGACATAGGAAAGGTAAAATATATGGCTCTAAGAGTAATATGGAACTGGGTGGTAATATATGGAATACAAATGCCTTCCCAAAAAGCATAAAAATCAAAGGAATAAATTCCATATCCATTGATAATGATCCACTACAATGCAATTGCATAAAGAAAAGAATGAATGGTATTCAAGTTCTTCCACATGAATTACAAGAAGTTGGTTTGAAGAAATGAGAGTTTAGTGAAACACTTGTGGTGAAGATTTCAAAAGAGCCTCAAACCCCATTATGAGGGATGTTTGGAAAGAAGCACTTCAGGCATCTTGCAGACATAGAAGAGTCAATGAAAGAGGACATTGATGTCTCTAAGGAAAGCCAAGCTCCATAAAATTCCAATTTTGATGAAGAATTTAGCCTACATGATATTGTTGATTAGTTTAATGTCTTGAATAAAATGTTAGATTTGACAAATTTTTGATAAGATATATTAGTACTGTTTTTACTTTCAAACTTTGTTTTAGAAATAAAATCTCTCTATATATTGTTTTTAATATGATATTTAAAAATATATGGTATAGTTTTTCATTAATTTATGTGAATCATAATATTTAGGAATATAGTATGAAATAGTATCATTTTATACAAAAAATATATGAAAATATATTGAAAATGGTTGTAAATGTCTTTATTTTATAGAATTTCTTAGAATTTTGTCAATAAAAAAGTCTTATTTTGCCTATAAAAATGTCTTATTTTAAAGAAAAATTGCAATATGTATATGTGTGTGTGTGTGTGTGTGTGTGTGTGTGTGTGTGTGTGTGTTTCAATATAACTTGCTTCTAAATGTATGGTATTTTGTTAAATGTCTAAAAAACACACTTGAAAATAGAAAGTAATAATTTTTTTATGATGAAGATGATTCAAAGGCCAAAAAAATGCCTTAAAATGAAAATGTGTGATACTGGTATCAACCCTTTTTTAAATGGAGGTAAAATTAGCTACTAAAATTAGGAGAGAGAAAAATGAGAACTGTGTCGAGTTCTCGTTTCATAGTATAAGTGGTAATGATATGAAGGATCTTGGAGATGCAAAACAAATATTGGGTATTGAAATATACATAGAGATAGAAGAAATGGTAATATTAGTTTTTCAAAGGAGAAGTATATTGAGAAATTACTTGTAATATTTGAAATGAATAAGAAAAAACTTGTGAATATTCCTCTGGCTTCATATTTTAAGCTTTCTTCAGGTTTATGTCCTAGTATTGTTGAAGAAAAGGATTATAAATCTTGTGTACCATATGCCAATGCAGTAGGATATTCAATGTATGAAATGGTGTGTACTAGACCTGATATTTCACGTAAATTAGGTGTTGTTAGTAAATACATGGAGAATATAGGAAAAAAACATCGGAATGCAGTGAAATGGGTGATCTGGTACCTTAGAGGCATAAGTGACTATTGTACCTTTAACAATAACAACAATTTAGTATGTGGTCTTAATGATTCATATTTTACAAGTGATTTGGACAAGAGAAGTTCTACTTTAGGTTATGTATTTATCGAAATACAACTAACACAAATCCACATTTTTTTATGGGAATGTTTTTGTAAGTGGCATAACCAACAACAACTTTAACCATGTAACTTATTTTAAGAAGTATATAATGCATGGTTTGGATATGTATTGGATGTGTGGGATGTTGAATGGAAGAATGGAATGTCTTGTAATATCCTTGTTCTTTATTAATTAGATTCAATAAATTATCTGCGTGGATGTTTCCCCTTATGGGGTTTTACCACATTAAATATGGTGTTTTTATTTGTTTTCTTGTCTCATTTTTTTTAACAAAGAAGGTCTGGGACCATGGAGAGTGAATGTTTGAGATCCATAACGTGATATACCTTCCAAAATATCCATGAAATAACAAAATTTCATATCACCAACCTCATGAGAAGCAACTGATAAATAATCCCCATCAGCAGAATTGAAAGAGACTTGAGGTGCTTAATTATTCACACCAAAATGATGATAACATTGACAAGAATGACTGAAGGCTATTGAAAATTGAAATTTGACCCAACCAAGGTTCGAGAAACTCCAAGAATTAGAAACGAAAGTCCCAAGTGTTCCACTGATATGGAAAATGTACAATGTTCTCCTTCTTCAACAGAACTTTGAGAATTGGTGTAAGTAATCAAGGAAGAATTTAATAGAAGTATTTGACAAGTGAGGGAGAATGGATCACTTCCAAAATATGATATTTATTCCAAAGCATACAAAATATTACTTCTATGCATAACAAAAACATGATTGGATAGAGAGGAATCAAATTTCTCTTCAACCCTTGCGCAATTACTGGAAAATTTTGCTCAGAATTTAGAATAGAAGAATCATAGGAGACTGAACAAGAAGGATGGAAAGAAAGTTCTTATTCAACAATGGAGGCTTGAATATCCTCTTTTGAAGCATATAAATGAAAACATGAGACATCAAACTTCTCAAAAACTTCTATAGCACTAGCAAAAGGAGTCTCATAAAGGAGCCTTTCACAAATTTGAATTGAATGAGTTGAAATTTCTTCTATTTCTTCACCTTGAAAATTTTCATCATAGACAATTGAGGATAGGAATTTTCAAAGAAGGACACTTAATGGGGTGTTGTATTCTCTCCGGGTATTATCTACTTCTTTATGCACACGAAAATTTCTATCTAGAGTTCTCTAGAGCTCGAACGGATACTCGATAGGTTCCATGAGATAACGCATATTAGTAGGCATTACCAGACACATACTTCCATATGATCTATCACAGTCATTTATCCAATCATTTTCCTCTTCATTAGATTCTTTACCAGCTCTAAAATACACATTAAGGATATCAAGGCTCTCGATATATGCAACCATCTTCAATTTCCACTCGACATAATTAAATGGTGATATAAGGGGAACTGATCTCAAATCTATAGAAATTAGTGTGCATGGAAAAAATGCAATGCAAAAACTCTTTAGTTCTCTATAAAACTAGATCAAACACTCTCCACTTCGACATGTACACTTTCTCTTAGTGCATCACACTTGGATATAATTCTCTGGATAGAATCTAGAGGGAGCAAGGAAATAACTCCAGGATTTATGTGGAACCCAATTGCTTCTAGTGCATCAATGTAATTTTCTGAGGTTTGTTTCTAGCTTGAATACCCACTATGATACCATGTAAAATTCAATGAAGCATAGGATATCCATCCCTGCAAGAATTCAATTAGCAAAGAATGCTATAGAAAAGAGAGAAGAATTCAATAAACTCTGCTTAATTATTTAAGGAAAAATTGCATAGACATGGAGACAAAATTGGAATAATGATGTTACATACATTAATAAATATAAAATATGTAATACAATGGTAATACAAATAGGATAATTCAAATTCCTAAGATAGGATTTGAACCCATCAACCTAGAATGACTTCGAAGCTAACTCAGTGTGGAAAAATCACCACTAGATGTCACTTATGAAACTTTGGATCAGTGATTTAACCTACAATCAGTTAACTAAAGAGGGTAGGTGAGTCATTTGAAATGAACCCAACCTCCCTTGAATCATGGAAACTATCATTAGAGTGACTGAGAGTGAACTAACTGATGGGAATCAGAGCATAACTGAACATAACTAAGTACCTAATAGAGTCAACTGCTAGAAACTGTTGGTGGCACTCAGAGTGGGTTCTTAAAAGATAGGGATTGATGCCTCAGACTCCTAAAATCATGTAAAGAGTTGTAGTAAGTGGTACGTATCCCTTAGGCATATCCCCCATGCAGTAGTGAAGTGATGAAAACTTGCTAAGCTAGGAAAATGAACAAATAGACTATTTGGGAAAAGGGAGGATTAATTAATCCTAACAATATGTGGGTCGGCTTCTCATCCTCATATCTTTGAATATTTTGTTAATTTAGTGATACAATATTGGATTAACTGGATATTGGTTATCACATCAGCTAATGTGCACTTTTTCTTGGAAATGCGGATCTAACAATCCTTTGGATCTTGACAGATCCATTATTATATATTATGATTTAAACATGGAATGGAATTGTAATAATGGGAACTAAATATTTAAATCTATATCTTTATTTAAACATGCATATTTTCCATCATTATTCACTCCATGATCTATGTAATGAATGTAGAGCGTAAAATGCCCAGTCCTTTTATTATTAGAAGGAAGTGATCCTTTATAACCCATATTGTAATTACCATCCAAGATTGGATAGTAATATTCATAAATCATAAGCATGTTTCTCATCTATTGTTGTTCACTTATCGATTTAATGATTATATTGTTTATGTGTTCTTCATCCTAAGACTTTAGTTCTATAGGATTTGTAGTATGTAACTTGTGGAGGAAGGCCCCCCTTCAAAGCTGCAACACTACTCAGTGTGTTAATTTTTGTGAGTATATTTATATTTATATGTTATTTTTCTATTTCATTTGGTTGTAGTAAATGATATTATCATGTGAATTAGTGTGTTGTCATTTCAGACTAATTTTATCATAATTTCGATAAAATTGTGTACTATTCATGATGCAAATCTTGAGTATAGGGAGATAGGTTGTGCACACATTTTAACACAATTGGATTTTTATATAGTATCCTTTAAATCAACTTTTATAATATAGGATTAATATTTTCTTGCACTCATTGATTTCATATTTGATTGTTGTTCGGTTTTATCTTGAACATAGAAATTTGACATGAAACATAGTATTGCATTGTTTAGTAAGGAATATGCCTACAAAGTATCAACACTACCTAATATTTAATTGATACCAATTACAAATTGAATAATTGGAGGTTGTCATCTAATCTAGCTAAGGATTATTTTATTGTTACTAATAAGGCTATAGGATTTATCCAATTAATTAACAGAGTTATGTATTGATAAGTAGTAAGCGGCTACAACAAGATGATTAATACCTTTCGATCTACAAACAATAATTTAGATATAATACAAACAACATTTTTATATTGTAAAAACAACAACAACAAAATTAAGTTTCCAATAGTTTTTCACACATAAAACAAAAAAATAAATACATTAAGAGTTCATGAACTCTACACGTACAAAGTGTAAGAACATTCTCCATGGTCATAATTTGTTAGAAAATAAATTAGAAAAATAATGCCCAGATCATAAGAAAGGATAGAGCTATTAAGAATAATTGTACTCATACAATCTGGAAAAATAAGTTAATGCAGAAATTGTCTATGGTCCCTTTACAATGTGAAGTGCATATTTGTAAGGCCTTTGTCTAGTCAACCAAAGCTACTTTCAGTTCGAAGTTCTTGTGAAGGAGAAGTTGTTGGTGATGGGTAAACATTTTGAATAGGAGATGATCACACCATTGATGTATGAAACCAACTAGTTCAAGACTATTTTCTCTACATATTTTCCATTTAAATTTCATATGCCAAATTTTTGTAAACCCTGTAGAGGAATTTAAAACTCAGCAAGTGTTTACATGTGGTATTGGGTTTGAAATGTTGATCCTCACGAATCAAATTTATAAGGAGAAAACAAAATACTGAACAAAGAAAACACCTATACCTAGACTAAGGGTGTCAATGCCGCTTTTGATGCCATGAGCCCACTCCATTTTGGAACTACCACAAACAACTCTTAATGCCATGACCACGAATCCCATGGTAACTACAGATTTGAAAAGCAACATAAGAACCGTCCCATCACTACCAAAACCTCACATCACTCAGATATATTGGAGTTTTATTTTGAAAAATTCCCTATTTTTAGTTATGTTCCCTTACTTTCCCTCCCAAACACTTTTTTTTACTCATTTTTCTAGCGAATTCACTTTTCCCTCTTTTATCTTTTTTATTTATTTAGCTTCCGTAATCTTAATATATTTATTTTGTTTATATTGTTGCTTTTTTAAATTTGTTATTTTACTAGTATTAATCTATTACATATATTTAATATATNTATATATATATATATATATTAACTAAATAATGTATTAATATATTATAAATGAGTTAAAAGGGAAATGCTAGTAGGGATATAGGGAAAATAAGGTGTTTTAAGAATTTATTTATTTTAAATAGAAAAAGGAAAGCAAAGTGGTTGGGAATTATAATAGAATAAGAAATTTTTTTGTTGTTGTTGTTTTTGTTCGAGGAGATGGGAATTAGGGGATTTTCTAAAAAAGGGAGGCATTTGTTTATGGAAGATATTGGCAATTTTTTTGCAGGGGAGGAGCTCGAGGAGAAATTTTGAACTTTCTGAAATCTGGAGCGAGGAGAACCATAATGAATGGATGCATATGGAGAATTAATTGAGGTTGTGAACTTGACACGTTTTAGCTAACATAACACAAAATACATGAACTTCCTGGAAATTTAATAGACTACCCAGAGGGTCAAACATTGACAGTTGAAAAAAAAAAATATGAACATGACAAATATGAAGAGATGAATATAATGACATCAACTACACAACATGGAAATGCCAATAGTGAAAGATGATAAATATCCAAGACTTGTCGCGGACACACTATGAGGATCCATATGATGGAACTTGGCAGATATGTTGAGGAGACAATATGAATGAAAAAATGGTGAGATGAGATATGGGCATGCAAATATTCACATTGAACTAGATGTGATAGTACAGATGGAATCATCTTGCAAAAATATTATGTAGTTTCACGTATGGAATCATGTTTTGACACTTTGGAATGTTGTCGATGTTGATCATCAACACAATATTGCCAAGTAAATGCAGTAAGTTAAATACCTGCATGGGTCATTCTTCCCTTTCTAGTCATTAATGAAAACAAATTAGTTATTGCAAACTAATTATCTTAATATGTCAATTACAATACTAACATATCTAAAGATGCATAGAAACATGTTATATATAATTATAAAACCCTATATTAATTATTATATATAGACACTCTTAATTTGTGTGTGACGTATAAGGAAATATTTGAAACTATGACATCTTATATATAATTATTAACTTAGACTATATAGTTTTATTTTTTATCCCATGACTAAATTAGTCATACTTTTATCCCATGACCAAATTAGTCATTTTTAGTTGTAATAACTTAAAATTGCTCAAATTTTTTTAAATTTTAGATAAAAAGACTATGGTGACCAATTTTTTTGGTTATTTAGTCATTTATTTTACACGGTGATCAACGTTTTTGGTCACCTAGTAATTTATTACTAATTTTTCTACTAGTAAAGGTTTAGAAATACTTCAATGTTCCTTGAAATCCAAAATTATTTATAGTAGTCTTGCATTACTGATGATCTTTTATGTTTCCATCAATGTATTTTTTCATGGAATTTGAATCATGACTCTGAATTCTCTCGATACCTTCTCTTTATACCTCATAAGTCTGATTACCAACTTTGTCCATTCATCGTCACCTACTCCACGCAGTGGAATGTAGATGCAATTGCACTCTCTCAGATGTTTATTTAGGTAATCAAGTATTTCACAGACTAGAACAGAGATGGAATTTGCACCGGATCCCTCTATTAACATCCACCTCTTAATATCCTCCTCGAACATTGTGGCATCTTTTAACATCCACTATTCAAGCATAATTTTCTCCATGTGATCGCATTGAACTATTTCACATACTGTAGTAGAGGAATTTTCTTTGGATCCCTCTATTAACCTCTATCTCTAAATATTAGTATCATTCTTGGACATCTCAACCTCTTTAAAAGTCCTTCAAAATCCGTAAGGACGAACGAGGTGATATGAAAAAGTTTCGGTATGTATGTCCAAAAATGTGTACAAGGATATGGTTAAATAAATGAATATAATTGCGTTGTAGGAGACCGAGTCATCTTAAAAACAATGTGCATCAAATGTATGTAATCGTATATTTTTTATGAAGTACAAAGAACTTAACTATTGCATGAATTATTATTTTCAATTGTTTAATTAATGCAGTAAAATAAAAAAATGGAACCCATTCAATACATAAGACAAGATGACAAGGCAGAAAGTGGTTGATCATAAAGAAAGTGTGCACCTATGTTTTCCTTACTCAAAATGTCAAATTTGTTGCAATCTTTATATTTTAATTATTTTACACTCATCTTTGGTTGTCTTCTAACATGTGCTAAAATACAATGAAGAGTCATCCAAACAATTGATTGACATTGGGTTAAGCATGGGATGTGAGTATATATTGGCGCATTAAGAGTTAATTGTGCAATTTGTAAGTAGCTATTTGTTTTACAGATCTCTCATTTTATAATAATTAGAGTTCAACAAGAAACATTTATATTAAATCTATGATTTGTCATGGCATTTAAATTTTGCAGTGAACAAAGTACGGATTCGAGCCAATAGAAGAGTTGTTGAGAGACAGTGTGATGAATATATTTAAAAGAATGTCTATCATATCGGAATCAATTCTTGCTATGGTATGTTTTTTTATTTACACAATCATGTATATGAATTTTTTTTTGCATTATGCCCATTGATGAAGATAATTTCATTGAACTTGATTTTTATGTTTTAGATGGAACAAGAAGAAAATTGATCAAATCAACAAAGAATTTGTCCAAATAACCAAAGTACAACGTCAATGGCAAGTGATTGAGAAATGAGGCACCATGAAAGTAGCTCAATCTTTGAAAACAGTTCGAGTGAAGCATAAAGATTAAGATATATAATTGTATGTAATGCAAGTTTTATGTTTTAAAATATTTTCTTGTGAAAATCAAACATTTTGTTTAATGCAATGGATATATTGTCCCAATTGGGATCCTAAATTTGCATGTAGAGTTTTTTAATTATTGGGGACCTTTTTGTTGTCCCATTGTGTATAATGAAGGGTCTCTCATGCATATATAATAAAATGGTTTTATTATTATATTGAATTGTCCAATGTTGTAAGATGTCACATTGCTAATTAAATATATGGATGATTAAATATTACAATGAACAAATGTGTAATATGATGGTATATGACATTAGTACAATCAATGAATTCAAACACAAGAATTAAATTCAAATATAAAAATTATTGCATTTTATGATGATTAATGGAATTTAAAAAAACCAATTGAACTCAATGTATGGTATTGTTTAGGGCATACACTATTCTTTCACAGTATTTATTTTTTTCTAAAAAGATCTATGTTAAAGAAAAAATTGCATCGATTCTCGTGTATTAAATAGACTATTTCATTCTTTTATCAACAATGGCACCAGTTCTTTTAAAAAACACTCAACACAAATACTTCCAATGCATTTATTCTAACCAAACTTCTCAGTTCCATATAAATGATAATAAGTTTGAGAGTGATAATTCATTAATAATGCATTGGTTTGGTATGTCAATGAAGGGCACCAATATATGTCATTTAAATTGAATGCATGATTTCCCTTTGAGTTATAGACCACCTTGGTGATTATATATTATGGTTGTGTCGATGTGATCTCTGTAAAAAGCACCAGTGAGGACCTGTTTAAATAAATGAATTGGTATAGAATATATTTAAAATGTATCGGTGTAAAATATTTATTAAAGATGACTCAGTGCATATTGTTGTGTAATCTACATATATGTTTTCACAGCTTCACCATTGTGTCATTTAAATGTAAAGCACGGGTGTGAAATATTTAGTAAAGTTGTCATCGTGCATTATTTAAATGTAAAGCACCAATGTGTTTTATTTACTAAATATTTCTTAGTGCATATTATTATGGAATACATTGGTACTTATGTAATCACAATGGAAAAAAACGATAAATTTTCATTACAACTTGTGCCAAAACATTCATTACAATTTATGAGCATTTTAGCGAAGGTATTTTGTATAATTTTTCCCAATCATTTAACACTAAAAATCTCCATAAAAATCTTTTCCAAAAGATATTTTCTTTGTAGTTAAATCATACAAGTTTAAAAATTTTAACCTTCAAAAAATTTCTCAATCACCTCATATTTGTGGCAACTTAAAACCCCTTGTTACAAAGTAAGATGTTTTTACTTCTTAGGACAATAAGTTTCAAATTAAGCATTTATAAAACGAGACAAGGACATTGAAGGGTATGAATATTAAATTCTAAAAAAATCCAAGCTCAAAATTTTTTATTCCTCATATTCATAGTCTTTTTTATTTAGTGAATTTCCTTAAACCTTAGACTAAAAGCCTCAATATTCATACTTTTAAAAGTGGTGAAAAAAATAAACCCTCTAATTTCAGAACCATCATGATTAATGCTAAATTTAATATAAGTTATATGGCATTACTCTTGAAATGAATATTGTCCTATTGTTAGTAACCATGGAAAAATATTTGAAGGCCAAGCTAGTTCTAGACATTGTATTTCAAGAGTGGATTCTTATGGTTACCCATGTTCATGAATTTTTGTAATGTCCCCAAAAATCGAAAAATAATTTTTTATTTTATAGGCTAGTAAAAACTACCCAGACGAAACATTATTCACTTACGGAACTCTATCGTACACTTCATGTAACTTTGTTTATTCATAAGCTATTTTTATGTTCAGTCGTTTACTTTCAGTCATTATTTTTAATGTATTTTGCTTATGATGTTGTACTATTGTTTACTGCTTAGTATTATGTTTACACTTTTGTCGCTTATGTGTCGTCACTGGATCTATATGCTTCATCCTTTCTGCATTGTCGCACTTGTTAATTATCGAGTACTAACTTAACTTTGTTTGTGGAAACAAAGTGAGTTGATTGGTGGAACTCGTTCTCCCATGATAGTTTGAGAGGTAAAGGTGTTTACTTGTTGCAAGCTTACTTATTTCTCTGAACTAAGGCACCTATTCTATTTACATGTAGTTCATGATTGCGACTGAAACTTGTGTAAAGAGTGTGGAAAAATGTGACTTTAAAGAACATACTTCTGTTTGACTTTGGTTCCTTGTCGACTCAGAATTATACCAAGTAAAATACCCTTCTCGTCAATTTAAATCCTACTGCTAAATTTCCTGTATATTACTTATGCTTCATTACAGAATTGTAATTTATCGTTTACATATTAGTATTAACTTCGTTCGATGTGTATTTTATTAAGTCTTATTAATATTTCCTATGTGCTTCTTTCTGCAGGTTAAGTACGTGGCCTTCAAAACCAAGCCATGGACTAAAAGGGTGAAAGTAATTAACATGGCATATTCCATATGCCATGTTCACTAAGAAAAAGATTAGGGCTTAAATGTATTGAGTTAATCTTATTTATTAAAGCTTAAGGTTCGTATGTTAGTAGGTTTTAAACCTATGGTACATACATTATATTAAATACATAAGACTTGGGTTGACTTAAGGCTAGTGCAGACCATATATGGACTTACACCCAAACCTTATCATTGTAATATATTAACCTTGCTTATAGTGTAGACATTGTAATGTTGCGACATGATATGAAAAAGGGTGGAAAAACTATAACGTATGGTAGAAACCATATGATAGCAGGGTTTAATACTTCATGTGGGAAGTGGACATACATAGCAATGCAGCTAAACCTAAACTATGGAGAGTGGGTTTGGTATGGTGTTAGTTGTTTCCAGTTGGTGCATTCAATGTTCTTGGGAGAGCATGACAGCCTCGAGCTTAAGGCTTGGGCACACGATGGTTTGGTCATTCGCTTCGTTTTGAATTGTGGTTTGGTTTTGCTCTGCGCAGGGGAGAATGGAGTCGACTTCCATGAGCTTACAGGTAAGATCTTCATTTGGCCTCTTATAAATCCTATGGTTTGCATTGTTGCAATTTATCGTTGTCATGCTTCTCATCATTTTGGTTGTGGATGGTTGCAGGTGTTGGGGTCTGTGGAGAGAGTCATGGCTCAAAGCTTGTCGTCGGTTTTTGTATGATGGCAATGGTGAACGGTAATACTTTTGACAAGCCAATGCTTGTTACCTCTCGGCTCAGCTGAGTGATGTCTTTGCTGTTTGGTTTTGGGGTTTCAATGTGGGGTTTAGAATTTTCCTTCAGGCATATGATTATAGACTTGGATTTTATTCAATGTTTTAATGGCTTCGGCCGTGGAGTGAAATCGCACTCCCTCTGGTTCTGTGTATAAATTTTGGGTTTGAAAAGATTAAATGGTTTGGGCCTTTGATCCATGGGCTGCACCATTTCTTGCAATGGTGCCATAGCCCATTGGCATGCCCGTAGATACTTCATTTTGGCTTCAGAAGCAACTATGTGGAGACACTGTGATTTTACCATGTTGTGTATGACATATATATACGTTGCTTTTATAATAAAAGGCTCGTTTTATTTTACCCACTGTGTTATGTAATGTATGTGCTATGTTATGGTTTATTAATTCGGTTTTGACACAGGAATTCTCCTTCGTTTGAGGCCTGTGTCTTATGTATATTTTAATGGCTGTAATGTGAATGGCGTGGGTGTTGAGAGACCAAACCGTGAATGGCTTGAGACTTTTCATCGTGGCTATGATAGTCTTGTTGTTAATTTATGGTTTAATAATGTGACTGTGTGTGAAACTTATGCTGCGATAGTGGTTTAATTACTTGTTTTTGGAAGAGGCACATGCCTTCGTGGGTGCTCTGTGTGCATTTATAATTATTACCTAGTTATGTTTTAAGGGAAGTGAATAGGTGAAGCCATGCCATGTATGGCCTTGGATCATGACAGGATCATTGTCCCAGCTTGAACGGTTACGTTTCTTATTATTTTGTTTGGTTTAATATGTAAGTGGAGGTATATAAAACCATGGGAAAGAATATGACTACTATCGTGCTATAGGATCCCAGGTGTGGACTGTATGTAACATAATTGTGGCTGAGGTCATAACATAGCGTTGGGCTATAACCCTTGTTGTAGCGAATCTAATGGCTGGCAACAGCACTTTGATGTTTTTACAAGAAGTATTGTGGTTATTAATTATTGTTTCCCACATACCTAATGTATAGCATGGCCTTATATTGATAATAGAAACGACCTATAGGAATTGATCGTGGGTGTTACCATGTGTAAAGCCTATGGGTTATTAAAGGAATTGATTATGTGCATTATGTATTAGTTATGGATTTTTAAATGCTTACAGAACCGTCATATGGTTATGCTAAATGATTATTGTATGTTTACTTTATGCTATGGTTGTTCGATTGCTTTGGCCTTGGGTTTAGGACATCCATGGGAATCGATGTTGTGACCTCTGTTGGATATTGAAGAGTTTTAACTACTAGTTGGTTAATGTTATGTGCTTAGGGAAATTTAAATAGGACTGTGGATTATTATGTATGTAAACAGAGTTTTGATAAAGGACCACATGGATGGTCATGCTGCCTCATCTGATTATTTATAATGTTGTTTTGTTTATGTGGAGTATTTTAATATTAATGTTTAATATGGATACAGACCTTAAAAGGCACTTAATGATTTGATTAGATTTGTTTTAGATAAAATATGTTCTTAGTGGATTTAATTTATATTCTAGTTCTGTTACTAAATAGTCATATTTATCATTCTAGTTTATTTAATGCTGAACTAGTTTTAATTAAAACTTGAAACAAGCCTCTGCTGACAAATGTAATATGTCAGCAGAGTACAAAAACCCAAGGGATAAATAATTATATTACTGATATCAAAACCTAGTTATAGTAAGCATAAAATAAATACTTGGAATAATACAGAAACAGTCTTAAGGATACAAAACCTGGTAATATACATCATATATTAAAATTTACAGCCTAGGGTTAGCATTTTAAGAATGCAAACCCTAGCAAATTATTAACCAGAGAATCAAACCAACAATGTTAGTATATGAATTGAAATCATCTACCTAGTATAAACAACAGTTATTCTAGGAAGATAGAATAGGCATTCAAGGGTTTCATACATGAATTTGAAGCTCTGTTAATGGCTGAACCTACACACCCAAATAACCAACATTAACAATTCAATGCATATATGACCTCTGTTTGATGACCAAATCACTTAGGAACTACCACATTCCACCCAACCATGACCCGAAATCATTCCTGGTTTTAATCTGGATTCCCCTCGAGTTGAAATCTAACATGCAAGTAGCTTAGAGCTCCTAAGGTAGGTTTCCTAACTGGTATTCAGTTCTGAATCAATTATCTTTTCCTTGCAGGAGAAAGTTGTCTAGGAAAGGACTTGAGAGCAAAAACACGCAGAATAATAATTCTCCAAAGATAAAAACCAGACCCCCAAGATTTTGCTTGGTTTGAGTCTTTATAGATAGACTTTTTTATTCAAAGGGACACTTAAATCAAGAAATCCTTGATTTCTTGATTTAACCCTTTTTAATTACTGGGTAATTTTCAATACTTATCTTAAAAACTTTTAACTAGTTCCTAGTTAAACTTTCATAGGCATTATATTATTTAGTAATCCTTTAATAATAAATAATAATTGATGGAGCTTCTCTTCTTTCTTTTATTTAATTATATATTTAATCATAATTAATTCTTTATACATATTAGCATGGTATCTCTTTAGTACTTTGATGAGAATACATACATTTGAAATTTCATTCAATCACTTATAAATAAGTATGATGAGATCAATATTTTTCTCAAGTCGTTTTCACTAGGAAGTTATTAAATTCTTTTCAGTAACCCCTAGTGCTTACCAGAGCCCATACTCAACGCCTATAGCAGGGAGTTACAAACATAGTGCAATTCCAGAGCTTTCGCTTAACACTAAATGCTAGGATGTACTTGTATGATACACCTAGGGATACAATGGCCAAGGATCTGATTCTTCAGAGCTTATGCTCAACATCAATATGGAAGGATCCAGGGCTTATGCCCAAAACATCCAATTATCTTTTCATGTGGTCCAGAGCTTCTCGCTCAACACAAAAGTATGTACTCATGTGCTCTAGAGCTTCTTGCTCAACACAATTCATCAATCACTCAAGTGTTCTAGAGCTCCTCGTTCAACACAAGACATCTCATCAATCATGTGCTTCAGGGTCCACACCCAACACAAACAAGCATATACATATATCACCACTAATTGGCTTACGCCCAATATATATAAAAAAATTCATCATGTTCATATGCAGTGGGTTCTTTGACCCAATATAAAATAAATCATCAAGATAATCATAATAATCAATAGGCACATGCATTAAAGTGTTAGGTCCAAAATTCAGGATATTACATCCCTCCCCGCTTAGAACAACATCGTCTTTGGTGTTCTAGGGACTCATAACGATATCATGAAACAAGGCGGGGTAAGCCTTTCTCATGGTGGCCTTGTTCTTCCAAGTAGCTTCATCAGCCTCAAAGTGCTTCCATTGCACTTTCAATTGGACTACGGTGCGCTTCTGAAGCTTCACCTCTCTCTTGTCTAGTATATGAGTAGGCTCAGGGGAAACACCCCTTCAGGTTCCACCTATAATAGGGACCAATCAACAACATGTTTAGTATCATAAACATATTTCTTTAACAAAGATGCATGGAAAACATTGTGGACTCTTACATGCACGGGCAATGCTAGTTCATAAGATGCTAGTCCTTTCTTGGCCAGTATTTCAAAAGGTCCGCAAAATCTAGGTGCTAACTTGCCGCACCTACCCAAGCTCAATGAGCTTCGTTTGGATTTTACTTTCAAGTAAACATGATGTCATATTTGAAAGTCCTTATCCTTTCTTTTCTGATCCGCGTAACTTTTCTAGCAGTCTTGTGCTTCCTTAAGGTTCACCTAGACCTTGGTAACCAAATGTTCCAAGTCCATCAACAAATTAGGCCCTAACATGAGCCAATTCACTGGGCTATCCCAAGTAACCAGTGTTCTACACTTCCATCCATAGAGTACCTCAAAGGGAATCATCTTGGTGGATTACTGATAACCATTGTAATATGAAAAATATTCGAGATGCAGGTAATACTCCCACTTCATGGGATTGTTCATGACATACATTCGGAGCATGTCCTTGACAATTTGGTTTACCCTCTCTATCTGTCCGTCTGTCTGCGGGTGATATGAAGTGCTGAAGTTCAATCGTGTCTCCAATTCGAAGAATAAATATCTCCAAAATTTTCCTGTGAACTTAACATCTCGATCTGAGATAATTACCTTGGGTATCCCATGCAATCTAAATATCTCTTTCAAGAAGATATCAGCAATGTTCATGGCCTTGTAAATCGACTTTACTGGAATGAAGTGTGCTTCCTTCGACAACTTGTCGATGACCACAAAAATAGAATCATTTTGCTTCTTACTTTTCGGTAAATTAGTGATAAATTCCATACTAATAACCTTCCACTTCCATTCCGGAATGGGAAACAGTTGCAACAATCCTGCAGGATGTTGATGCTCATCCTTGACTGGCTGGAACTCGTGACATTTTGCAATAAACATTGTAAGGTTGGACTTTAACTTAGGAAAGAAAACGTGTCTCTTGACAGTGAATATCATCTTTTGATATCCTAGGTGCCTCGAGTAGGGTGCCCGATGAAATTCTATGGGATGCTGGACCGAAGGTCCCCTCCTTCTGGAGCATACAAGTGATCCTTTGACCATAGCAGTCTAGATTCGTCAAACATGTATTATTTTTGTTGTTTAAACAATGTGTCTTCCTAAACTTTCTTGAGGATCTTTACATAGAAGAGGTCAACTTCATTGGCCGCTCTAATATTCTCATGCAAATATGTATTGGTTTGACTCAAAGTCACATTGTAAATCATGTGAGTTCATCGGCTTAAAGCATCGACAACCTTATTCTCCTTTCCCTTAATGTGATTAAGCTCGAAATGATATTCGCTGAGGAAAGCCAACCATCTAGCTTTCCTCGCATTCAGATCCAGTTGATGAAATAAATACTTCAGACTCATATTGTATGTTTTCATAAAGAACTTCCTTCCATTGAGGTAGTGCCTCCACATCCTCAAAGCATGGATGATGTCTGCTTACTAAATATCGTGCATAGGGTAATTTTACTCATGTTCTTTCAACTTCCATGATTCGTAACATATCGCGTGAAAATTCTGCCAAAGGACTCCTCCAAGTCCTCCCTTGCTTGCATCCGTGTAAACAACGAAATCCCCATAGGGATCTGCAATCCACAACACTGATGTGGTCATCAAAAGCTGCTTAAGCTTTTGAAAAATTTCTTCGCACTTGTCAGTCCATATGAACTTATTTTCTTTCTTCTATAAATCGGTCATGGGGCAAGCGATTCTTGAGAAGTTCTCAATGAACTTTCGATAATATCTGGCTAATCCCAAGAATGACCTAATGTTAGTGACACTAGTAGGGGTAGGTCAATCCTTAATGGCTTTAATATTTTTCGGGTCCACATCAATCCCTGTCTCAGAGATAATGTGACCGAGATATTGTATCTGTGGTTTGTAAAAATCGAATTTACTAAACTTAGCGTAAAGCTGGTGTTCTCTTAACACTTGTAGTACTACATGAAGGTGTTCTTTGTGTTCCTATTTATTATTGGAATAAACCAGGATGTCATCAATAAATACTAGGAAAAACTTATCTAGATACCTAATGAATATGCTGTTCATCATACACATAAAGTTCACAAGTGCATTGGTCAACCTGAACGACATCACTACAAAATCGTAGTTCACGTACCTTGTACGAAAGGTGGTTTTGTGAATATCTTCATTGCGAATCCATACTTGATGGTATTGGGATCGCAGATCAATCTTTGAAAATATTCAGGCTCCTCCCACCTGATCAAACAAGTCTTTGATCCGAGGGAGTCGGTAACGGTTCTTTATATTCATTTTGTTCAATTGACGGTAATCAATGCACATCCGCATCATACTGTAATTCTTCTTTACGAATAATATCAGTGCTCCCCAAGGGGACACACTAGGTCAGATATATCCTTTCTCTATCAACTCCTGCAACTGCAGTTTGAGTTCCACCAACTCAGGTGCACTCATGCGGTAAGGGGATTTGGAGGCTGGAACTGATCCTAGGGTCAGTTCAATGGAGAATTCTATGTATCGTTTCAGAGGTAATCCGGGGATTTCCTTGGGAAACACATCCTTGAATTCTTCAAGAACGGGGAAGCCTTCTATGCGTTGTTCTGTATCAGACTCTATGTCTCGGACATTTACTGGAAACAACTTAGAACCTTTCCTAATGCATCTCTTTGCTTGCAAGGAAGATATTTATTTTACAAAAACTTTATTTGGAATGCATTGAACCATCACTTGGTTCCCTAGGCTATCAGTACATAATATAGACTTGTGCAAACAATCAAGCATGACATGGTGTTCTTCCAGCCAGTCCATGCTGATAAGTATATCGTACAATCCTAAAGGTAGGATGTTCAGGTTTACTTTCGTAAGAAAACCATTCAGGTTTAACTCACATTCTTTAACAATTTCTGAAACCTTCCGTTTAGTACCTGTGGCTAACTGAACCAACCAAGGTTTATCATGTTTTAATTTTCCTAGTTTTCATATATCAACAATTTTAGGCGCAACATAGCTTCGGCAAGCACCGGGATCAATAAGTATTGAAACAGAAGTGTTCAAGATATTAACTTCTATATCAACCATCGTAGCTTGATGATATTCCTGTCTTCCATCGAATGCTGCATAGATCTGGGGTGTTCTATCTATGTTCTCAATAGTTTGTTCTTCTTGTAAGTTGTGCAAGACCCACCGGTCTTGTTCTTACAATCTCAAGCATAATGAGGCCCGCTACATTTCCAGCACTTGATCTGTAGCGGGGTAGCATTTGCTCCACTTGCTATGGGTTTGTTAACATTAGTAGCTGGTACATAAGGCTTTGTACCAGGTTTATAAAAGTTCATGTTCGCTTGAAAGATGTTATTATGCTTTCGGTATGGCTATGGGTTGGACCCAGGTTTGCGATTATCAGAGAAGTTATTAGAATTGTCTCGGTTTTGGTTCAGGTTCTCCTGCCTCAGCTGTCCATGCTCATAATAGAGCCTAGATTTGTGCAGTGTGGTATCCAAAGTCTTAGGCATGTCAAATTCAATCATGTCCTGAAAACTGGGAGGAAGACATCTTAGGAACTGCTGGATCTTTACCTTTTCTTCTTTGATGTATGGTACATAATGCAACAGATCCATAAATTTGTTAATAAACAAATCCATAGTCATGGATTCCATGTGTAGTTCGTGAAACTCTTTCACTTTTCAGTCAAAGAACCTTTCCGACATATATTTTTCTTATAAATTTTTTTGGAAGGTATCCCAACGTATTTCCTGCGACTCATCTTTCTTGGCATGTTTTAAATCTCTCCACCATCTTGTTGCTTTTCCATTCAAGTTATAGATGGAAATCCTAGCCTTCATATCACTTGAATAATTATGAACCTGAAAATACTTACTCATGCTCAGCAGCCACTCTTCAACCTTTTCTCCAGTGTTTACTTCACCTTCATAAGTTAGGGATCTTATTTTTTGAAATCCCCCCTGAAGATTGTCCTCACTCCTTTGCTTCTTTCTCCATGGATAAAGTGAGTCACCAGTAAAAGGACTCTGATGGTCTCCTTTAGTTTTTAGGGGTACATTGTTTTCCCTCCTTTCTTGGGATATTGGACTGTTTTGGGTAAGGTTCTCTTTTGGAACTATTTGTGGACGGAGTAGGTTTACCTTACGGGCTTCCTCCAGTCATATTTCTCAGTAAGGCTTCATTTATAGCTTATTGTTCCTTCCTTTTGTTTAGGTTGTCTTCTCTGAAACTTTTCAATTCAGCTTGAAGACTGTGTAAAGTTTTCAAAACATCAGAGTTTAACTCTACCAATAGCTCCACTTCCGGAGTGGGGGTGGTCATCTTTCCTTGATGATTGTTTTCTTCCTCAGTATTCATAAACTGATCAATGTTGTAAAAATTTCTTGAAAACACAAAAAAAATTAAATGATAGAAATTTTTTTGTTAGTAATGTATTAATTAACATGCTTATTTCCTCTGTATGAATGCTTGGTGTGCCCATAGGTCTCTTAGTATTGAAACTGGGCTCTGATACCACTTGTAATGTCCCAAAAAATTGAATTTTTTTTTATAGGCTAGTAAAAACTACCTAGACGGAACACTATTCACTTACGAAACTCTATCGTACACTTCATGTACCTCTGTTTATTCGTAAGTTGTTCTTACGTTCAGTCGTTTACTTTTAGTCATTATTTTTAATGTATTTTGCTTATGATGTTGTACTATTGTTTGCTACTTAGTATTATGTTTACACTTTTGTCGCTTATGTGTCATCACTAAATTTATATGCTTCATCCTTTCTGCATCGTCGCTTTGTTTGTGGAAACAAAGTGGGTGGAGTGGCGGGACTCATTCTCCCATGACGGTTTGAGAGGTAAAGGTGTTTAATTGTTGCAGGCTTACTTAGTTCTCTGAACTAAGGCACCTATTCTATTTACATGCAGTTCATGCTTGCGACGAAAACTTGTTTAAAGAGTATGGAAAACTGTGACTTTGAAGAACATACTGTTGTTTGACTTTGGTTCCTTGTCGACTTAGAATTATACCACGTAAAATACCCTTCTCGTCAATTTAACTCCTATTGCTAAATTACCTATATATTACTTATGCTTCATTACGAAATTGTAATTTATCATTTACATATTTGTTATGGAGAAAAATTCCTATGGCTTGGGGTACCACAAATGCCAGAGTAACTGCAGAAATCAATCCTTTCCCATATGCAAGAGAAACCAAATATCTAACACTAAAGGATCTCGAAACATACCTTATTCTGGACGTTTGATGTAGATCCCGGTTGAGCTTTTCTACTCTCACTTGTATAAACAATTCTCTCTCTCAACATTCAACAAACAAGACAAGCATTCTATATGATGGTGTTAGACCTACTCTAGCATATATAATCAATAACATATAAGCATTTACAAGCATCCATGGATTCAATACTAATTTAAATACACATTATTGGACAGGAAAAGATACTTCTATTAATATAAAACAAAGATTACAATAGTGACAACCTCTGTCGGCACGTCTGCGAATTGGAGAAACTAAGTCCTCCACTTGGGCCTCCACCACTTCAATGCTCCATCTCTTGATAGCAACCTCACAAGAAAAGGAAATATTGGGAAGAACACAAAGTGCTCCAAGGGACAAAGGGATGCAGACTCAAGTATAAGCCCCAACAACAATTGACTATAGTTTTCTTGCTCTTTAATTCCTCCCCTTTCAATGTATCCAAAGGGTTTCTTATATAGTGCTTCAATGGGATAATGGAAGGTCAAATCCGATTGATCTCAAGGCATATGGAAGGCCAAGAGACAAGTGATTCGGATCCACATCAAGGAAAACTCCAAAACTATTTGGCCTTTTGCACACATCCTGATGTACACGGGTTTGAGGGTCAAATCCGCGTATATACGCGAGAATAGGTTTAAAAGTCGCGTATAGAAAATAATGCATGTTTTTAGGGACGATCTTGGAAACATCAAAGGTACAAAAATGGTCCATGGGGTCCAAAGAGTCTGAAAAGTGACAGGGAAGGCCATAAAGGTGTGTGTTAGGATATTTAGACACTTAGGAGTTAGTTAAAATAAACTTGTGTAATATATCTGTTAGGTAAAAGTGTGTTTCTTTAGTATGCATTAGTATGCATTTGTAAATATTCTAATCCAACGGTCACGATATGTTCTAGACATAGAGTGATCCGATGGTTCAACTTCTCTTAGATCATACCTACCATTGATCCGTGGCTTAACACCCGATTGGTCTATCAGCTCTATTTAAAAAGCATAGAGGGTCCTTGGCTAGTTGATCAATTATGAAAAGCTCATGTAACTTTCTTTCTTTTGCATAATAAATTGCTCCAAGTAGCTATTTGGCTGGGGCCATGGACTGTTTCCCTCTTGAGGGTTTTAACCACATGACAAACATCGATGTGTTGATCTATGATATATTTGTGTGAAGCAGTTGCTCAAGGTGTTTGGTCTTTTGGGAGTACCCTATGTACTCGAACATGGTATCAGATCTTTTATGAAGAGCTGCTTTTGGTTTTGATCTAGATCTGGAACCGGTGTTGCCAAAAATTTGAAAGGGTTTCTGGTTCTGGATTTTCTGTGCATTTTTTTCTTATGGGAGCTGTTCCATTGTGTCCGGAGCGTCGTTTCCATTGGGAAATAGTTTTCGTTTCACCGAAAACCATTTCTGTTTGTTCTAGAAACACCAATTTCGACAAATCTGAAGGTATAATGTTACAACGACGGATTTGTTATTTTAAAATCTCTCATATCTTATCAGTTTTATTGTTAGATCATTTTTTGCTTTAGTCTTAGACTGTTTCCTTCCCTGACTGCGTATGCTCTTTGTCGTGCACCTTGTGCAATCACGGCGAACTAGAAACAATAAGAGAAATTTTTTTCTTGTCTTCTCGGCTACATATGCTCTTTGCCGTGCACCTTGTACGATCACGACAAATCAGAAACAATGAGAAAAATTGAAAATGTATACTTTCCGGGTAAGCTAACCAAGATCTAACCCCATTGTGTGGAAAAATTATTTTTTGTTTTTCGTTTTTTTTGTGATTTGCAGGAAAAAAAAAGGCAAGCACAGAGAACGAGAGAGAAGAGTAAAAAAACAAACCCTTACTCTTTTCATTATTTTACGTACCTTTTAAACTTAGCTCACTTGGTCAAAAGTTGCTTTATTCCTTAATAGGTCTTGAGTTCGAGTCTTATTAAGCTACTTTTTAGTGCATGCAATTTCTATTTTCAAGTTACTTTATTGTAAAAGTGCATCTCACATAAATAAAATAAAATAAAAAAGTGAGTCACTTAAGTCTTTTAATTTATTTCTGCACTATTTAAAAGTAAGATTATCGTAAAAGTGAACCTCACTTATTCTACAAAAGTGATTCACTTCAAAGCAACTTTATTGTAAAGTGATTGTCAAAGGTTGATCTTGGGAAGATGGGGGTTCTTTTTTCTAGTTGGTCAAGTTAATATCTACCACGTCACTATTGGAGACATCTTCAACATTTTCTTTGATCATGCATAACTTCATCATCCAGAATCAGTTTTCAGTGCCATTTTTTTTTAAACCGCATATTTTTTTGATCTCTTTGCAACCAGACAGTTAGTTTTTGTTTTTTTAGCCATTATTTTACAGTATGGCCGCCCCTTGTGATATTATACTTACAAGTTCTAACTATTTCTCATGGAAATCTCATATGGAGAATGTTCTACGTAGTAGGGGACTTTTCAGGATAACCTCAGGGAAAGAATCAGAACCCAATGATGATGATAAAAAATTAAATGGGAAAATAGATGTGATGAATCTCATGGATTGATTGGGATGTCAATATCTATTGATTTGTGATTCACATATATGGAATTGATGAACCTGATAAAGCTTGGGAAAAGTTGGAATCTATGTTTGGTAAACACAATGAAATTCGGGGTAATCAACTTGAGAATGAGTTGCTTTCCTTGAATCCAAATGATTTTTCATACATTCAAGACTATTTATCTAAGTATAAAACTCTTATACTCTTATGTGCATAATGCAAGATTAAGAAAGAAGATAAACAATGTATTTATCATATTCTTTCCAAACTTGGACCTGCATATTCTGTTTTTGTATCTATATTCTACTCCATGAAAGAATCCTTGACTACAGCTAGCTATCAATAGCCTAGTCTTGAATCCTTTTGTGATTCCTTAATTAGAGAGCAATATAAGATCATTCATCTTGGAATAATTAACAATGCAGATACATCTGGGAAATACTTGTTGTCCCAATAGAAAGAAAAGTTCAAGCCTCCCAAGAAACAGAATTTTCGCAATAATAAGCCAAACAACAAGGGTCCCAAACCCCTTTAGTCAGCTCCTTCTTTAAAAAATGACAAAGGATCCAAGCAAAAAGGAAAGAAGATTGAGCGTCATTGCAATTTTTGTGGGAAAGTTAATCATGATGAATCTAAGTGTTTCAAGAAGATGGCAGCCTTGGAAGCAGCAATGAAGAAGCACCACATCAGCATAGATTCATCTGCAGAATCTAACTCTCATGGACATGCACTTTGTGCTTCTGGTTACTCTTATACTGCATCTTCTTCTTCTACTTCAAATGAATGGCTCATTGATTTTGGAGTATCTTATCATATGGCTAAGGATCAAGCCATATTTTCTACTATGCATGAATGTAACACCAAACAAATATTTGTTGGTGATGATAGATTATAAGTGTTGTAGGATATGGAATAGTTCCAGTAGAAAATGGTCATTTCAGTGATGTACTATGTGTTCCAAAACTTTCCTGTAACTTGTTATCAGTCTATCAAATTACTCATTCAGGTGAAGGTAAAACTGTGACTTTTACACCTCACCAAGTTGTAATCAAGGATTTTAAAAATCCTCAAAATGTTCTTGCTACTGGAATTGTTGATGATATTACCAGGTTGTACAAATTTAACAACTTTGGGTCATCACCTTTTCCTTCAATTTTTGTTGCTCATAGTGATAACTTGAGCAAACTTTGGCATGAGCGATTTGGTCACTTAAATTATCGCTCATTGCAACAACTATGTAAAGACAATATGGTGACTTGTCTTTCGATAGTATCTTGCAAGGATGGTGTTTGTTTCGGTTATGTACTCAAAAAGCATCATCGAGACAGTTTTGACAAACATGCCTCTTGGAACGCCTCAGTTCCTTTAGAGCTTGTGCATAGTGACTTGTGTGGTCCTCTTCCATCTGCTTCCTTTTTTGGTTTTAAATATTTCTTAACTTTAATTGATGACTACTCCAGATGCACTTGGGTTTACTTCCTAAAACTTAAGAGCGAATTATTTAACATGTTCTTGGCCTACAAGGCCCTTGTTGAAAAACAATCTGGTCATCAAATTATTAAGTTAAGATCTGACAATGGAGGAGAATATGTTAATAACAAGTTCACTACTTTTTGCACTGAATAAGGAATCCAACAACAGCACAATGTTCCATATACACCACAACAAAATGGTGTAGCTGAACGGAAGAACCACACTTTAAAAGAAATGGCTAATTGTATGATCCAATCTAAGGGACTAAGTCTTCAATATTGGGATGAGGCCATAAATTGTGCAAATTACATAGTTAATCGCACACCCACTAAAGTTTTACAAGATATAACACCGGAGGAAGCATGGAGTAAAATTAAACCATATGTAAGTCACTTTCATGTGTTTGGTTGTGAAGCATGGGCTCACATTTCGAATGAAAAACGGAAAGCATTACAGCCTAAAAGTGAAAAGTGCATATTTGTTGGATATTTAGAAGATGTAAAAGGTTATAGACTTCTTCAACCCCATTCACATGATATAATCATTAGAAGAAATGTTAAATTTGATGAAAATCTCTTGGCCTGTGAGCCTAACTTGGTGAGTGTGCCATCTTTGGCCTGCAAGCCTGATTCGGAAATTGTGCCTTCTTCTTCTTCTTCTTCCAACTTCCTTGATAGGTTTCCAAATCCAGTTTCTGATGATGACAGTGAGGATGAAAATACACCTCTACCTGCTCATGTTCCTCCAATTGCACCAGCACCAATGCCTCCTCGATGGGTCCGTTCAACATGTGAAGCAACTGGTGATCTTGTCGGTGATCCTAGAGATCAACGTCGAACACATTCTTAGTTTCAGCGAGCCTCTTCCCTTTTGGCTCATGTTTCTGAGAATCATGATCCAAAAAATTTTGCAGAAGCTTCAGGAAATCCAGACTGGGATGCAACTATGGATAAAGAATGTCGTTCCTTAATGGTGAATGATACTTGGGATCTTGTTCCTCTTCCAAAAGGAAGAAAACTTGTCAGATGTAAATGGGTCTACATAAATAAGTGTGCATCAGATGGAAGTGTTGAAAGACTTAAGGCAAGGTTAGTTTCCATAGATTTTTCCCAAGTTGAAGGGATTGACTACAATGAAACCTTTTCCCTTGTAGCAAAAATGAATTCCTACCGCCTTGTTCTTTCCCTTGCAGCCTTACATAACTGGGAAGTCCATCAAATGGATGTCAAGTCTACCTTCTTACATGGTGATTTACATGAGGAAATTTACATGGAACAACCTCCTGGATATATTCATAATAACTCTAGCCTTGTTTGTCTCCTTAAGAAATCCTTATATGGCCTTAAGCAAGCTCCTAGAGCTTGGTATGCCAAGTCGGATAGCTTTCTCCTTGACACTAGATTTTCTAGATGCCATTCTGACCCCAATGTATATACCAAGAAAGTAGGAAACCATCTCATCATACTTGTTCTTTATGTTGATGATCTTATCCTTACTGGTAGTGACCCTAAACTTATAACCCATGTGAAATCCAGTCTTAAGCAAAATTTTGAAATGTCAGACTTAGGAAATTTGCATTATTTTCTTGGTCTCCAAGTCTTGCAAACCAAAGAAGGAATATTTCTTTCCCAATCTAAGTATGCTTGTGACCTTATTTGTCATTTCCACATGGAAGATTGTAAACCAACGCCTTCTCCCTTCTATTCTGGAGTCAAACTTTCTGCCACTTGTACTTCCCCTGAAGTAGATGCCACCTTGTATCGTCAGCTTGTTGGTAGTATTTTATACTTGACTCATTCTTGTCCTAACCTTTCCTTTGTCGTTGGTCGTGTTGCTCGTTATATGCAAACTCCTCATGAAAGTCAGTGGAAAGCAGCAAAAAGAATACTTTGATATATTCGACGTACAATTCAGTTTGGGATTCATTACAGTACAAGGGGGGAACCTTTTTTGGTTGGTTTCACTGATTTAGATTGGGACGGCAATCCTGATGATCGAAAGTCTACTACAGGTCATGTTTTCAGTCTGGGATCTGGACCTGTCACTTGGGCTTGTAAAAAACAACAAGCTCTTGCTATTTCTTCAGCAGTAGCAGAATATCGAGCCGCAGTTAATGCCAGTCAGGAAGCTTTATGGCTTCGACAGATCCTTTCAGAGTTTGTATTCAAACAACAGCAGCCTAATCCACTTTGGTGCGACAATTAAAGTGCCATCAAGCTTGCCAAATATCCAGTTCTACATCAGCGTAGCAAACACATTGAGATACACATGCACTTCATTAGAAATCTTGTTCATGATAGTGTTATTGAAGTTCTCTATTGCCCTACAGATGATCAAGTTGCAGACATCTTCACCAAGTCTCTTATAGAAGCGAATTTTTCTAAACTTCGGTCTATGTTAGGAGTTCAGTAATGTGTCCTTAAGGGGGGATAGGCTCTAATGCCTCCTTCCTTCTCCTAATAGTGTCACCTTTGTAAATCCTTCAATCCTATCCTAATTTGTTCTTAAGGGGAAATGTTAGGATATTTAGACACTTAGGATTTAGTTAAGATCAACTTGTGTAATATATCTATTAGATAAAAGTGTGTTTCTTTAGTATGCATTAGTATTCATTTGTAAATATTCTAATCCGACGGTCACGATATGTTGTAGACATAGAGTAATCCAATGGTTCAACTTATCTTATATCATACCTACCATTGATCCATGGATTAACACCTGATTGGTCTATCATTTCTATTTAAAGAGCATAGAGGGTCCTTGGCTAGTTGATCGATTATGAGAAGCTCATGTAACTTTCCTTCTTTTGCAAAATAAATTGCTCCAAATAGCTATTTCGCTGGGGCCGTGGACTGTTTCCCTATTGAGGGTTTTAACCACGTGACAAATATCAATGTGTTGATTTGTGATCTATTTGTGTGAAGCGGTTTCTCAAGGTGTTCAGTGTTTTGGGAGTACCCTGTGTACCCGAACAGTGTGATCCACCATGTGTGGTAAAATCAGTTGTAACAATATTAGTATTAACTTCGTTCTATGTGTATTTTATTAAGTCTTATTAATATTTCTTATGTGCTTCTTACTACATGTTAAGTATGCGGCCTTCAAAACCAAGCCATTGATTAAAAGGGTTAAAGTAATTAGCATGGCATATTCCATATGCCATGTTAACTAAGAAAAAGCATAGGGCTTAAATGTATTGTGTTAATCTTATTTCTTAAAGCCTAAGGTTCATATGTTAATAGGTTTTAAACCTATGGTATATACATTATATTGAATATGTTATAACTAGATCGTGTTCTTAGTTTATTTGTTCCTTTTGTACTAATTTTCAACCGTTGGTTTAAAATGATTTTACATTTTATGTTGATTTTAATAATTTTTGACAATCAATAATTTTTGTTGGATTTAATGCTTTTAATGGTTGAATTATTTCATTGATTTAGTTTTAAGGTTTGTATTTTGGGATTATTAGTTAATATGTATATATTTAAGCTTTCAAAAAATTATAATAAAAGTTTATTCCATGTTTTTCTTTAAAATCTAACCGTCATTTTTTAGTCCTTTGTCAAATATTTTCATGAGGAGATTCCTGTAGCAGCTCTATTTTTCCTGTTTTTGTCATTATCATTGGGAGCAGATTACGAGGTGATGGAAATGAATTATGGAAAAGAAAAATAGGTTTTTGTCCAAAACAGACTCATTCACAAAAACCTCTCTCATTTTGGAAACAGCTATTATCATTTGAGATATTCGAATTTATATTTGTGGCCTATTTTCAGGGTTTGAATTATTTAATAATTTCCTATTTTCGTCACAAATTGCCAGCACGTATTCCAATCAATTGAAGGGGAATTTTTAAAACCCAAGAGAGGTTTTTATTCATAATAGACTCATTTAGAAAAACCTCAGTTTTTTCACAGGTGTCCCGCATCGAGAGATATGAATGAGTCTTTGAGACCCAAATTTTCAGAAATTCGCCAAAATTTCCCCAAATCCGATTTGTTATTTTTGGGTTAATTGTCTTTAAAGATTTTGAGTTATCATGTAACTAATTGATGTAACTGTTTCAAATTTTGACCAAGAAGGTAGTTATGGTGACTACTTTACCTTTGTAATAATAAAAGGAAGACAAACATACAGTTTTGGGGTGGGATTTTTCACTCAAGGAGAGGCTTTTGGAGATTCAATTTCTCAAGCTAGCATTTATAACTCTTATGTAAGTGTATGATTATTATTGATTATATATAAACTGATAAGCCCTTTTAATTTTCATGATTTTTCATTTCAGTCTACAATTTCATTTCCTGTTTAAAGGTTTATTCATGTAAATGATTGTAGCCTGTGGATGGAATTAGTATTTCATGTGTAATGTTTATGGCTTATTGGGATGTGTTTGATCCCCATTTTATCCAACTTACATGATTCATTCCTGTATTAGCTTGTGGATGTTTATTTCCTCCTAGCTGATGAATTTTTTAAAACCAAAACCATAAACCAAAACCCTAAAAACCAATTTTATTCTATTTCATTTGATATTGTGTTAGCTTGTTCTTGTGGTAGTCTAGGAACAATTTCTAGAAATAACATCTTTGGCGCCGTTGCCGAGGATGGAAATCAAGATTATATTCTCTGGGAAGAACAACAATGACACAGATCTGACTCTTGATGGCAGACAAGAGAAGGACTTAGAGATAGACTGCAATCATCTGGTTGGCGACTCCACGATTAAAGACTCTGCTGCAAGAAGAATTTTGTTGATAGAAAAATGATGAAGCCAAATGGAAAGACTCAGTATCAGCTTGTTACTTTCCTCCATGAGGTTTTGTTTTTATTCATCAGTTCTTTCCTGTCTTTCCCATTGCATTTCAAAAGAATTATTTTTTGTTTTGTCTATTTCGATGACCATAAACCTTCAGGTACATATCCCTCTTTCGAAGAAGAAAGTATGCATTCTTCTTGTTTTATTGATGTTGATCATATTCCTTCATTTGAAATACACGTGCAACATGATATACATATACCCATATCTCTTGAACCTAATTATTCCGGTCATCATGTAGAGAATAAAGTTGATATTTTACCTTCTACCATTACTACTGAAACTTGCGAATAGCTTGTTGAACCTCATTTTCAACTCACAGATTTTCAATCTAGACTCAGATAGAAGATGTTTAAACCTCTTAGGCGGCCATCTCTCTTACATCCTTACCCTTCCTACTTTGTTGAATATCTTCCCCATTTTACTGGAAAAGACCATATTACAACAGAGAAGCATTTAGGATATTTTCATAATTTCATTGATTATTTTAAAATCATGCATGAGGATTTTGTCATGAGGTTATTTTCGAAATCCTTTGCTGGAGATGCTGGGTTTTGGTTCTGAAAATTAAAAGCTGAATCAATTGGATCGTGGGAAGTTTTACATGATGTATTTTTGAAGTATTGGGGTAAGAATAAATATTATGATCAATTTCTTTCCGAATTTTATAGTCTGAAAAGGGAGAATGATGAGCCAATTACTAAATTTAATTGGATGTTTCAAAGTTTTTATATTAGTATGCCTACAGAGATCAGACCTTTGGAAAAAATTACTATGGTTTATTATGTTATGGCTCAACATTCAGATCTTGTCTTTTCCTGTTAGAAAGGAAATCATCATCTTTAAGAAAATTGTTTGGGGATGCAAAAGGAGTGGAGGAGAACATATGAGCTTGCAAAATGCTTCGAGATTAGGCTCATGTTGAAGATATACAAGCTTATGAACAGGAAGAAGAATGTCGGTATCATTCCGATTTAAGACAGTTTTCTTCATCATTTTCAGATTTTTATATGGACAAGGATATAAATGATGCTTGCGTTGATTCTTCATATCAGTTTGCTGACTTTTTAGATGATAATATACTTTCAGTGGATTATAGTAGAAATTTCCTAGTTCCTGCTATGAGATTATCATGTTATGAAAAATAAGTTTCTGCTCTTCAACCTCTTACTATTGATATAAGAAATAAGCTGACATTCTTGACTTATGGTCACTTTCATAATTTTATTTGTTCAAGTTTTGATCAAGGGTTATATTTAAACATTGAGGAGCAGTTTGAAGAGCCCTTGGTTTCCATGCTCGAGCCAAAGTTTAAAAAGAACAGCAATGGAGAGGAAGAGAATGCTTCACTTTATGATGAATATAATGAAGACATCAAAGTTTTAAATCGAAAATTTCATGATCAGCAGAAACCGATTGTAGGTGAATTATATTCCAAACTTTTTACTGAATAAGAAAAAATTCTGAATTGTTTTGACTCTCAAATTGATAGTAGCCATACAGTAGATACTTTGAATGTAATATTATATGTGTCTAATATCCATGGCCGTGATAACTTTGCTGCTCAAAACCATAATGAAAATATGCCAATTTTTTATGGATATAAAGAAATACTATAGCCATTCTTTCAGTCCTCATTAGTTGAGGAGCACTCTTTAGAAATCAGTTAGCTTGATCTAGTGGAAGATATAAAGTAGGATAACCTCAACAAAGTCAAAGATTTTATACATTGTTCTCTTATTGCATTATCTCATGGAGTATTGAGAATTGAGGACACACATTTGCAATATTTTATTTTTGAACAACATGAAGGAATGATTTTGCATGAGTTTCATGATCCCATGGATTCTTGGATGGAGTTGTATTTTTCAAAGGTTTCTAATGCTCCATCTTTTGGCATACTTCCTATTTCCAGTCACAAGTATCAGCTTCCTACAGAATCTTTATTGCATTTATCACATATTTTGTGGGTCTTCTCAAACAGTAGCATGCATGGAATTATGATTTTCAGTCAAATGGTTTCTTGGCTTCACTAGAAGTATGATTACACTTGATTGGGTTGTTTCCTCTGATAAGAAGTAGGAGTATATAACAGAATATGCTCGCTATGCGAGCATGTAGATTCTTTTTAGTATGCTAGTTTGTAGCAGTATTTTTTCATTTCAGAGGTATGCATTCAGAGTTTGAGAAAGTTGCAGAGATTTGGTAAATGACTCCATCACCCAATGAATAAGGAACAAGGTCCACAAGTTTTTGAATCCTCACAAGGAGGACTTCATCCTGAAGCAAGAGCCAGATGTTATAACTAGATCTTGTTCTTAGTTTATCTATTCTTTTTGTCCTAATTTTCAACCGTTGGTTTAAGATGATTTTACATTTTATGTTGACTTTAAGAATTTTGGACAATCAGTAATTTTTGTTGGATTTAATGCTTTTAAATGTTGAATTATTTCATTAATTTAGTTTTAAGGTTTGTCTTTTGGACTTATTAGTTAATATGTATATCTTTAAGCTTTAAAAAAATTATAATGAAAGTTTATTCCAAGTTTTTCTTTATAATATAACCCTCATTTTGTAGTCCTTTGTCAAATATTTTCATGAGGAGATTCTTGTAGCAGCTTTGCTTTTCCTATTTTTGTCATTATCATTGGGAGAATATTATGAGGTGATGGACATGGATTCTAGAAAACCAAAAGAGGTTTTTGTACACAATAGACTCATTCACAAAAAACTCTCTCAGTTTTGCAACATCGATTATAGTTTGAGATATTCGAATTCATATTTGTAGCCTATTTTCAGGGTTTGAATTATTTAATAATTTCCTGTTTTAGTCACACATTTATAGCACATATTTCGATCAATTGAAGGGGAATTTTTAAAAACCAAGAGAGGTTTTTGCTCATAACAGACTCATTTAAAAACACCTCTCTCCATTTTGCACAGGTATCCTAGATCAAGAGATATGAAGGAGTCTTTAAGACCCAAATTTTCAGAAATTCACCAAATTTCCCCAAATCCGATTTGTTATTTTTGGGTTAATTGTCTTTAAATATTTTGAGTTATCATGTAACTAATTGATGTAACTGTTTCTAATTTTGACCTAGAAGCTAGTTATGGAACTAATTTACCTTTGTAATGATAAAAGGAAGACGCACATACAATTTTGGGGTGGGAATTTTCACTCAAGGAGAGGCTTTTGGACCTTCGATTTCTCAAGCTAGAATTTATAACTCTTGTGTAAGTGGATGACTGTTATTGATTATATATAAAATGATAAGCCCTTTTACCTTTCATTCTTTTTCATTTATGATCTAGTTTATTGTTTAGTCTACAATTTCATTTCCTGTTTGAAGGTTTATTCATGTAAATGGTTGTAGCCTGTGGGTGGAATTAGTATTTCATGTGCAATGTTTATGGTTTATTGGGATGTGTTTGATCCCCAGTTTATCCAACTTACATGATTCAATTCTGTATTAGCTTGTGGATGTTTATTTCCTCCTTGCTAATGAAGTTTTTAAAACCAAAACCATAAACCAAAACCCTAAAAACCAATTTTATTCTATTTCATTTTGAGATTGTGTTAGCTTGTTCTTGTCGTAGTCTAGGAACAATTTATAGCACTAACATAATAGATAATACTTGGGTTGACTTAAGGCTAGTGTAGACCATATATGGACTTACACCCAAACCTTATTATTGTAATATATTAACCTTGTTTATAGTGTATATGTTGTAATGTTGCAAGGTGATATGAAAAAGGGTGGCGAAACTATAACGTATGGTAGAAAAAATATGATAGCAGGGTTTAAGCCTTCAGGTGGGAAGTGGACATACATAGCAGTTCAATGAAACATAAAATATGGAGAGTGGGTTTGGTATGGAGTTAATGGTTTTGAGCTGGTGCATTCAATGCTCTTGGGAGAGCGTGATAGCCCCAAGCTTAGGGCTTGGGCACATGATGGTTTGGTCATTCACTTCGTTTTGAATTGGGGTATGGTTTTTCTCTATGCAGTGGAGAATGGAGGAAACCTCCATGATCTTACAGGTAAGATATTTGTTCAGCCTCTTATCAATTCTATGGTTTGCATTGTTGCAATTTATTGTTGTCACGCTTCTCATCGTTTTGGTTGTGGATGGTTGCAGGTGTTGGGGTCTGTGGAGAGAGTCGTGGATCAAATCTTGTTGTTGGTTCCTGTATGATGGAAATGGTGAACGGTAAGCCTTCCAACAAGCCAATGCTTATTACCTCTTGTCCCGGATGAGTGATGTCTTCGTTGTTTTGTTTTGGGGTTTCAATGTGGGGTTTAGAATTTGCCTTCAGGCATATGATTACATACTTGGATTTTATTCAATGTTTTAATGGCTTTGGCAGTGGAGTGAAATCACACTCCCTCTGGTTTTGTGTATAAATTTTGGTTTTGAAAAGATTAAATGGTTTGGGACTTTGAGCCATGACATGCACCATTGCTTGAAATGGTGCCATATCCCATTGGCATGTCCGTAGAGAATTTGTTTTGTCTTCGAAAGAGACTGTGTGGAGACACTGCGATTTTATCCTACTATGTATGACGCATATATACTCTACTTTTATAATAAAAGACTCATGTCATTTTACCCACTGTGTTATGTAATGTATGTGCTATGTTATGGTTTATTAATTCGTATTTGACATAGACATTCACCTTCATTTGATGTATGTGTGTTATGTAAATTTTAATGGTTGTAAAGTGAACATTGTGGGTGTTGAGAGACCAAGACATGAATGGCTTGAGCCTTCCCATCGTGGCTGCGATAGTCTTGCCTTTAATTTATGGTTTAATAATGTGACTATGTGTGAAAGTTATGATGTTAAAAAGGTTTAATTACTTGTTTTTGGAAGAGGAACATGCTTCCGTGGGTGCTCTGTGCACATTTATAATTTATACCTAGTTATGTTTTAAGGGAAGCGAATAGGTGAATCCATGCCATGTATGGCCTTGGCTCATGACAGGCTCACTGCCTGAGCTTGAATGGTTACGTTTCTTATTCTTTTGTTTGGTTTAATATGTAAGTGGGGGTATCTAAAACCATGGGAAAGCATACGAATACTATCGTGCTATAGGTTCCCAGGTGTGGATTGTATATAAAATAATTGTGGCCGAGGCCGTAACATAGCGTTGGGATATAACCCTTATTGTAGCGAATGTAATGGATGGAAACAACGCTCTGATATTTTTACTGGAAGTATTCTGGTTATTAGTTATTGTTTCCCACATACCTAATGTATAGTGTGGCGTTATATTGATAATATAAATGACCTACAGGAATTGATCCTGGGCATTACCATGTGTAAAGACTATGGGTTATTAAAGGAATTGATTCTGTGCATTATGTATTAGTTATGGATTTTTAAACGCTTACAGAACTTCCATATGGTTATGCTAAATGATTATTGTATGTTTACTTTATGCTATGGTTGTTGGATTTATTTGGCCTTGGGTCTAGGACATCCATGGGAATCGATGTCATGACCTCTGTTGGATATTAAAGAGTTTTAATTACTAGTTGGTTAATGTTATTTGTTTAGGGAAATTTAAATAGGACTGTGGATTATTATGTATGTAAAGAGAGTTTTGATAAAGGACCACATGGATGGTCACGATGCCTCCTCTGATTATTTATAATGTTGTTTTATTTATGTGGAGTATTTTAATATTAATGTGTAATATGGATAGAGACCTTGAAAGGTCCTTAATGATTTGATTAGCTTTGTTTTAGATAAAATCTGTTCTTAGTGGATTTAATTTATATTCTAGTTCTATTACTAAATAGTCATATTTAGCATTCTGGTTGATTTACTGCTGAACTAGTTTTAATTAAAACTTGAAACAAGCCTCTGCTAACAAATGTAATATGTCAGCGGAGTAATAAAACCTAAGGGATAAATAATTATACTATTGATATCAAAACCTAGTTATAATAAGCATAAACAAAATACTTGGAATAATACAGAAACAATCTTAAGGATACAAACCCTAGTAATATATAACATATATTAAAATTTACAACCCAGGGTTAGCATTTTAAGAATACAAACCCTAGCAGATTATTAACCATAGAATCAAACCAAAAATGTTAGTATATGAATTGAAATCATCTACCTAGTATAAACAACAGTTATTCTAGGAAGATAGAATAGGCAGTCAAGGGTTTCATTCCTGAATTTGAAGCTCTGTTAATGGCTGAACCTACACACTCAAATAACCAACATTAACAATTCAATGCATATCTGTCCTCTATTTGAGGACCAAATCATTGGGGAACTACCACATTCCATCCAACCATGACCCAAAACCGTTCCTGGTTTTAATCCAGATCCCCCCCGAGTTGGACTCCAACATGGAAGTAGCTTAGAGATCCTAAGGTAGGGTTTCCTAACAGGTATTCAGTTTTGAATCAATCCCTGTTTCCTTGTAGGAGAAATTTTTCCAAGAAAAGACTTGAGAGCAAAAATAGGAAGAATAATAATTCTCCAAAGATAAAAATCAGACCCCCAAGCCTTTGCTTGTCTTGAGTCTTTATAGATAGAATTTTCAGTCAAAGGGACAGTTAAATCAAGAAATCCTTGATTTCTTGATTTAACCCTTTTTAATAACTGGGGTAATTTTCAATACTTAACTTAGGAACTTTTAACTAGTTCTTAGTTAAACTTTCATAGGCATTATACTATTTATTAATCCTTTAATAATAAATAATAATTGATGGATCTTCTCTTTTTTCTTTTATTTAATTATATATTTAATCATAATCAATTCTTTATAGATACTATGTATAAATACATAGTATTATAACACTTGATAACATTTGTCTTTGGGCATCATGTACCATGATCCCTAGACTTAATGACACTTCTTCATTAAGGTCAAGTAGATAGGTGGCTTATATCTACTAGGATATGAAACTCTAAACATCCTTGCATGTTGGATTTCCCTCATATAACGTGGTAGCTCTTCAGTAGTTTGTGAGAATACAAAAATTTGAAATTTCATTTAATCACTTATAAATAAGTATGATGAGATCAATATTTTTCTCTAGTCATTTTCACTCGGAAGTCATTAAATTCTTTTTAGTAACCCCTAGCGCTTACCAGAGCCCATACTCAATGCCTATAGTAGGTATTTACAAACATAGTGCGATTCTAGAGCTTTCTGTCAACACTAAATGCTAGGATGTACTTGTACGATACACCTAGGGATACAATGGCCAAGGATCCGATGTTCCAGAGCTTATGCTCAACATCAACATGGAAAGATCCATGGCTTATGCCCAAAACATCCAATTATCTTTTCATGTGTTTGAGAGCTTCTCGCTCAACACAAAGGTATGTACTCATGTGCTCCTGAGCTTCTTTCTCAACACAATTCATCAATCACTCAAGTGTTCTAGAGCTCCTTGCTCAACACAAGACATCTCATCAATCATGTGCTTCAAGGTCCATTCCCAACACAAACAAGCATATACATATATCATCACTAATTGGCTTATGCCCAATATATATATATCAAATCATCATGTTCATATGCAATGGGGTATTGGACCCAATATAAAATAAAACATCAAGATAATCATCATAATCAATAGGCACATGCCTTTAAGTGTTAGGTCCAAATTTCAGGATATTACATCCCTCCTCGCTAAAACACCATCCCTGGTGTTCTAGGGGCTCTGAATGATATCATGAAACAAGGCGGGGTAAGCCTTTCTCATGATGGCCTCATTCTCCCAAGTAGATTTGTCAGCCTCAAAGTGCTTCCATTGCATTTTAAATTGGACCACGGTGCACCTCTGAAGCTATACCTATCTCTTGTCTAGTATATGAGCAAGCTCAGGGGAAAACTCCCCTTCAGGTTCCACCTGTAATAGGGACCAATCAACGACATGTTTAGTATCATAAACATATTTCTTTAACAAAGATGCATGGAAAACATTGTGGACTCTTACATGTGCGGGAAATGCTAGTTCAGAAGCCACTAGCCCTTTCTTGGCCAGTATTTCAAAAGGTCCGCAAAATCTAGGTGCTAACTTACCGCACCTACCCAAGCTCATTGAGCTTCGTTTGGATTTTAATTTCAAGTAAACATGATTGCCTATTTGAAAGTTCTTATCCTTTCTTTTTCGATCCACGTAACTTTTATGGCGGTCTTGTGCTTCGTTAAGGTTCACCTAGACCTTGGTAACCAAATGTTCCAATTCCACCAACAAATCAAGCCCTAACATGAGCCGATCCACTGGGCGATCCCAAGTAACCGGTTTTCTACACTTCCGTCCATAGAGTACCTATTTTCCCTAAAGTATGCTAACTTAACTACGGGGTCAACAGTGTTTAGGCACCTCAAATAAAAGACTATTTTTATAGGTTTTGTTTGGATAACAATGCAAATAAAAGGGCAGGGGTAACAAATAAGAAGACAATGTCTGAAAACTTCAGTAATATAGATGTAAAAGGAAAGAATCCTGCTGGAATGAATGACAAGTATAAATGGTATAGGAGATAAGCATAAACATATATATGACTGCAAATAATAAACACACAGTTCGTATCTGTAGCACATATATAAAAATATTGGTTTTTGAAAACACTTTCCAAATATAAATAATTATTTAATATTCACATTCATACATGAAATGAAACATAGAAAAAATTTACACAACATTCATAGCATGAAGAGTTCAAACTAAACTGAAGAATATAAAAACATTTTAGATCAAAGGCCTAGCTCCATATAATGTATTAACAGTCATTCAAAAAGCAAAAGAAGCTCTTACATAAGTAAACATGTATATCTGCACAGTCTCCCAGGACCGACTCCCATGTGTGTCACCCCCCTCGTTCATCAAAATCTTACCATATATAGGAAAAAAGGTTTCTAAAATTTGTTTCTAGATCCACTTTCTTTGGATCTAATTCTACTAATAACAGAAAAAAGTATCAACTAACTATGACATGTGTCTTATTCATTTAAAACAAAAATCCCTTCAAATATTTCTCGCTACCTCTGCTCTACATTGCAAAGAAGTTTACTGATAAGATATTTGGCCTCGGCTGATTCTTCTGGAAATTTCAGGTGAGTTCTCCAGCTCACTATCTTCATAATCACTCCAAGTGACCACCAATCACACTCCTTTCCGTAATACTTCAGGGGCAATGTAATATGGTGTACGAATAGTTTAATAAGCCAACATACACCTATTCCTTTGTTAATGTGAAAGCTGTTCTTGTTGAGTACGCTTTGGTATGATTGATGTGTTCATATGATCATCCATATCCAATATTTTTTTAACAGTGAATTCATTTTCATGGAGAGTGGGAAGATTACTGCAGTATAATGATTTACATAAACCAAAATCTAAAAGCTTCATGTGTCCATATCTATCAAGTAATAAATTATCTGGTTTAATATCCATGTGAATGTAATTGTGCATGTGAATTGATTCAATAGCCAAAATCGTCGGTCCAACATAAAACCTTGCCTCATCCTCCTTTAAAGTATCCTTCTGCATCAACAGTGTCATCATATCTCCTCCAGGTAAATACCCCATTATCAGATAAATATGCTCTTCATCTTGGAAGGAGCAATATAGTTTAACTATGCGATTACTATTCGAGCCATTATATTCACAGCGAACTGGCAATGTATGCTAAAGTCGGTGACGTTGAGGCTGAATTTAGTGATCTAAATGCTGTTGATGAAGTATTTGGGGATATTTGGCTGAAATACCAAGAACAAAATGCCATAGGCACTGGCGATGTCCATGACGAGGGTACGGGATCAAACCTGCCCTTCTTAGACCGAAAACTGTGAGAATTGGGTGCCGACGTAGCGCTCATATTCTCATTATCATATTTTCCAGCTGCGTTCTTCTCTATGTCTGTCATCATTGGGTAAATTCTCTGGTTATGAGTTTCTATGGTCGCAACCAGTTCTCTGAGGTTAAAGAAAATTGATTTGAAGCAAATTGGGTTTATGAGACTCGATCCTGGATCTATCTCTACCTTAACAAGAATATTCCTCTATGCTTTCACATGTTCCACCTGTGCTTGGCGAAGCATCTTAGACTTCTTCAATTTTTCATTGTAGAGACATTACCTGTTGTTTGTGTCTGGTTCTTGTCCAAATATTCAAATGTAATCATAACAACTGTGTTCAAGCTCTTTTCTCAGTCGTGACACTCTTTGTAAGGTTTCGAGTTTAATCGACATCATAACCACAAAGAATCAGTGAGATGATATCCTAGGAGCTGCAATGGTACAATGTTAATGATAGGTTAAAGACAATCATGCACTAGAGTAACTTCAATTACACAACAACTGCCATTTGGGCATGCCAAGGATGTTTCTCCCTTCGAGCACATCACTATCAAGCGTCGTCTACAAGCCTGGAGCTGTTGAATTATTGATTGTTGCTTGCTGAAACAATTATCATGTGTTGCAATGACAATTATTGGAAGTATCTCATCAACAAGTGCTAGAGGGCCATGCTTCATTTCACCAGCAAGAATTCCTTTACTGTGCATATTTTTAGAATGGGGTTCAAGTGATTGAAGTGGCAAAGTCTCTCGATTGTATTCCATACGATGAAACATATTAAAAACCTGTTGAATCCTTCCAGGACTTTCTTTAAGCTTTTCCACTTTATCAACTGCAATCTGGAATGCTCTTAAGAACGGATCCCACTTCTTTTTCTCCACAAATTGTTGAACTTTTCCAAGAAATTCAGTGTTTTTCTCTGAAGGGAAGGTTGAAGAAAATAGAGGAATAAATACATCTACAAGAGGAGCGTATATTGATCAAGCATCTTTGGGTTTAAATCCACCTAAAAATTCAGTGTTGTCACTCTGTTGGCTTATATTCAAGACTGTCAGAGGCACACCAAGCCTAACTACAAGAAGTTGCATAAGGGTAGTCTTTCCAGTACCAATCTCACCAATGAGAATGATAGGTTCATTATGATTCACAGAACATGCTACATGCTCTGAGGCATTCCCTGTATTAGCAAAAGTGTGTGACCAAGTTGTTTTATTATGTTTTTGATGGACATGTAGAGAGGCATGCCCAATTTGAAGCATAAATTGCATATCCTGAATCTAGTGCTTGTGTATCTAATCCAAAAATTCTAGAAATCCCTCATTTTTATTCTTTAAAACTCTTCCTATAGATCAAACACCATATATCCCAAGCTGACAAAGGAAAGGTTGTAGGGTGAAAAATAATGAAGAAAAATGGTTATGTACAAGTGTTTTAACCGAGTACTGTTCAACAACAAATGCCAACTTATGTTCATGAGCACAGAGCTCGAAGGCTGCTAGCATAATGATGGTCCTTGCGAAAACATTAATTCTTGGCAAGCTGGTAGTGTACATACACTTTTGAGAAATATCATGTGCTGCTAGTCCATATAAAAAAAAACATGTAGAGTACTTTAAACCATAGAATTTTTTTTCATGAACTCAACATACTATAGGAGCATAAGCTAAGAGCTAAAATGTTATAAATACCTAGAGTATTTAAAAACATGAAATCAAAACAAACCCAAAACTTTAGGATAAAAGGAAATAAGATAGAAACTCAAGGCTTAAAATATTTTTCAAAGAAATACACTATCCTAAGCAAGGCAAATAGACCTAGGTCAAACAGTACCTCAAAGGGACTCATCTTGGTAGAATCCTGATAACCATTGTTATATGCAAACTCTATGAGATGCAGGTAATCCTCCCATTTCATGGGATTGTTCATGACATACATTCAGAGCATGTCCTCGACAATTTAGTTTACCCTCTCTGCCTACCTATCTGTCTGCCGATGATATGCAGTGCTGAAGTTCAACCGCGTCTCCAATATGGAGAATGAATATCTCCAAACTTTTCTGGTGAACTTAACATCTCGATTCGAGATAATTACCTTGGGTATCCCATGCAATATAAATATCTCTTTCAATAAGATGTCAGCAATGTTCACGTCCTTGTAGGTCGACTTTACCTGAATGAAGTGTGCTCCCTTCGACAACTTGTCAATGACCACAAACATAGAATCATTTTTATTCTTAACTTTTTGTAAACCGGTGATAAATTCCTTACTAATAACCTCACACTTCCATTCCGGAATGGGAAATGGCTGCAACAATGCCGCAGGATGCTGACGCTCAGCCTTAACTAGCTGGAACTACTCACATTTCACAATAAACATTGCGATGCCAACCTTTAACTTAGGCCAGAAAAAGTGTCTCTTGACAACAGATAACATCTTTTGATACCTCAGGTGCCTAATGTAATTCTATGAGGATGCTGGACCGAAGTTCCCCTCCTTCTGGAACATACAAGTGATCCTTGGACCATAGCAGCCCGGATTCGTCGACCTTGTATTATTTTTGTTGTTGAAACAACTTGTCTTCTTGGAATTTATTGAGGATCTCTACATAGAAGGGGTTAACTTAGTTGGTCGCTCTAATCTTCTCATGCAAATATGCATCGGTTTGACTCAAAGTCACCTTGTAAATCATGTGAGTTTGTCGGCTTAAAGCATCGACAACCTTATTCTCCTTGCCCTTAATGTGCTTAAGCTCGAAATGGTATTCACTGAGGAAATCCAACCATCTAGCTTGCCTCGCATTCAGATCTGGTTGATCAAATAAATACTTCAGATTCATATTTTCTGTCTTCAGAAGGAACTTCCTTCCCATGAGGTAGTGTCTCCACATCCTCAAAGCATGGATGATAGATGCTAACTCAAGATCGTGCGTAGGGTAATTTTTCTCATGCTATTTCAACTTCCATGATTCATGACAGATCATGTGATCATTCTGCAAGAGAACTCCTCCAATTCCTTCCTTGCTTGCATCCATGAAAACAACGAAATCCCCATCGGGATCCGCAATTCGCAACACCGATGCGGTCATCAAAAGTTGCTTAAGCTTTTGAAAAATTTCTTCACACTTGTCATTCCATTGCTTTCTTCTGCAAAGCAATCATGGGGCAAGCAATTCTTGAGAAATTCTCAATGAAATTTTGATAATATCTGGCTAATCCCAAGAATCACCTAATGTTAGTGACACTAGCAGGGGTAGGCCAATCCTTGATGGCTTTAATCTTTTCTGGGCCCACAGCTATCCCTGTCTCAGAGATAATGTGACCTAAATACTGTATCTGTAGTTTGTAAACATCGCATTTACTAAACTTAGCGTAAAGCTAGTGTTCTCTTAACACTTGTAGTACTACACAAAGTTGTTCTTCATGTTCCTCTTTATTCTTGGAATAAACCAGGATGTCGTCAATAAATATTAGGACAAACTTACCCAGATACCTACTAAATATGTTGTTCATCATACACATAAAGTTCGTGGGTGCATTGGTCAACCCGAATGACATCACTACAAACTCGTAGTGCCCGTACCTTGTACAAAAGGCGGTTTTGTGAATATCTTCATTGTGAATCCATACCTGATGGTATCCAGATTGCAAAACAATATTTGAAAATATTCAGGCTCCTCCCACCTGATTAAACAATTCATCGATCCGGGGGAGTGGGTAACGGTTCTTTATAGTCATTTTTTTCAACTGACAGTAATCGATGCACATCCGCATCATACCTCATTTCTTCTTTACAAATAATATTGGTGCTCCCCAAGGGGACACACTGGGTTAGATATACCCTTTCTCTATCAACTCCTACAACTGCAGTTTGAGTTCCACCAACTCTGTAACCAGGAATATTTCACCTTCTGTAGATAGAAGTTGTTCCTTTGGTCTGAATGGTTCAGATCCAGAACAAATGAGTGAACGACAAAGGATGAAGACCCTCCATGGATGTCGTAGACACCTGGAATGTTGATTCGATAGTGAACCTGTGTACCTGCAAATAGATCAAACATGCAAACACATCAAAGCTACCAGAACATCATCTACTTATCCATGTTAGTGACTAAAGAATCTAACAACATATACATGCGAAATCAAAACAACAGTAATGTGGAATGGAAATCAGCTTTGCACTAAAGATAAATAGAGAAGCTTACAACCATTTCCTTAGTGTTGAAAGACATCTCCATGAAACCAACATCTCATATCCATAAGCTCCAAATTTACTCTCTATGCTCTCCAATGGCTTGGATTAGGTAGTCAATCCAACATCATAACAATACCTCTATAGTTCTCCCTCTCAACTATGGACATGAGCTTGTATTTATAAGGCTCAATGGATAGGGATAGTTGAGAGATTTGTGGGTGAGGTGGCCTCTAAGATCCTATGATGGGGGATCTCGAGCTCAACTGACCCACTATGATAGGGCTAAGGGAGGACACGAGGCTCATGATCTAAAAGCCTTGAGAAACTTCTATTTTTCCCATTTTACCCAGGGTACCACTTTTCTTCTCTCATGACAGAGTGGTTTAGATAAAAAACACTTATGGGACAAAGGTCACAGACGATGGCACCACTTATGGAACACAGGATATAGGCGGTGCGAGCAAGGTACCACTCATGGGACATAAGGCAAGCACGATGCTGAGTTTTTTCATGTAAGATTGACAAATATGATAGGTTTCCACTCCAAGTGCTGGGATTAAGGGAAAACAAGGTATTATCACATGGTGGTGACAGGATTTGGGTATAACAGAATTCCCCCAAAAGCATGAGACTTACAAGGATACGATAAACGAAATATTTGAGAGAACAATTTGTCACCCAGATATGAAAATGTCAGCTCGATCGGAGAATGTCATCCATTAGGCATCTGTAGTACATCAATACATTTGACTCATAGACACAAGTAACCAACTCATGGCTGCAGACCAATACAAGGCAAATCCATGAGAGGAATAAACAAGCATGGCTACTAGAATACAGTGTAGATCCATGTGATAGAGGACTCAAACTTGGACATAGATACCAGACATACAATGTAGATCTATGTCATACAAACACAAATTTGAGCATATCCACGACCATACAAATGTGGATCCATGCTAGATATACAAAACTCCATCACAACCTGGGGAAAGCAATGAGTGCCAAAAAAATACCCAGGGTCTTCGTCTCGTCTTCCACAAAGTATGATTCTATCCATGCCAATTACAATGATCTGAAGTCGAACATAGTAGAAACCACTTGATTACCGGCCAATTATGTGAACCGTTAACAAGTGCGAGGGAGATCACCATTGATGCCAATGATTCCCAAGGTACCCTAGTACAATATAATGAGGGTTAATAGATGTCATGATGTTGAACACCTAGTCAATTCTATCAATCAAAGGTCAATGATGTGAACCTATGTCGAGAGCGAGAGAATCTATCATTAAGGCATACAGATCTCCAAGTACTAAGTTTCTGTTTCTAAGAGCTAATGTCGACGGGAATAGTCTCGTCGAAGGAGGGCCATGATGAGTCCCACATCGACGACACGAAACTAGGTACATAGTTTTGGAATGACGTGATTGTAGTAACCACAAGACTGACTCAAAAGTATTGACACACAGACTATTTTGACTACAGAGGTAAACTTCTTCAACTTCCCTTTGAACATTGGGCGGCATGACACAATACTTGGCAGCATGACTGAACCAGACAAACACACAATGTGACAGTGGACGATGCATTCTTTTGAAAGACTCAAAGGAGTGACATGACTCATGAAAGTGGATCGTCATGGAGATTAACTGAATACCCAATTGACTGACATGATATGCAGACAAGTTCCATGTTCAAAGGTAACAACAAACTACTGCCATTTATTTGCAAAATGATTCCCTTCCCATTTCCCCCATCATGATCGATGAGTGCCTCTTTTTGGTTTTACAAGTTCAAAGAGGGTAACAAACACTCGGTGTAGCTCGTCTGAAGATAAGTCCGAAATCATATGTTTTACGAACCTGAGAGAGGAGATGTTTGTTCCCAAAAAAGGGTCTTTCAATGTTTAATTTAATGAGTCCAATGAAAGAAAACTCGGTATCGTTAATGTTTAGAGAGTCTGAATGATTACAGAAGTAGACTCCAAAGGGTCCTTTTTCGTATGATTTAGTCCCTAAGGCCTGAAAAAGTGTAAAATCATACCTTAGAGAACTCTTCCAGTCATGATTGGCTGGAGTGTTCCTTTTTCGTAAATAGTCTATTCGAATTGAAAAATAGATAACCTACCGTCAGAGAGACGAATCTTCAAATATTTTAACGAGCGTGAAGAAGACAAGATCACTTGATGATATTTTTGTATTTAAGGATCCTGAAAAGAGTTTAAAGAGGATTCCATGAGGTTTCTTTACACAATGTTAGTTTTTACGAGCCTGGAAAGAATCGGAAATGGACTCGATGATCTTTTCGTATTTAAGGAGCCCAAAAAGAGTTTAAAGAAGGCTCCATGAGGTTTCTTTACACAACATTAGTTTTTACGAGCCTGAAGAGAATCGGAAATGGACTCAGACCTTTGATACTAAGTTTCAAGAGCGTGACCAAAGTGTCATAACAAATTCTCATTGACTTTTTCCTTTTTATGGCAGTAATAAAAATTCAGAAATGAACTCCCAAAACTTTACTGCTATGGTTCTTCTATCCTGCAATTGACTCGAAAACAAGTGTTAAATGCATTCATAACTGACATTAAGGGATTACAACTGATAGATTTTGAGTAGTAAGTGATTTTAAACCAAAACTATAACATTCCAAACCCAAAAATGTGTATAAAAGTCATGTAAATAGTGAAAAATCAAAACATTTTACTGTTTACCTATAGTGGAGAGCATTTGGGGCACTTTCTTAGCCACATCTTCAATAGATGACATTGGGAGTTTCCATCATCGGATTCGAGCACCATTAGCTCCAGGTAATAGTTAAAACCCTACTCTTCCTTTTCATAGCTTCAATTTTGATTTGGAATAGTGTTTTGGGCTTGTATGGAAAGCCCTAAAATAGTGGGATCGGGAACCGTGCTTACCCCTTGTGAGATACACGGTACCCTGCTAGAACCATGCCGAAAACAAAGCGTACATGTGGTACCACTACCTTTCTTCAATGGGGCACAGGTGGTGCTGGCTGTGAAGATGTAAAACTAATGACACAAGAAAAACTGGATCATTTCTTTTGATTTCAATGATTAAGAATGATTATAATGGGTCTTGTGATTGTTTTTGGTAGGTTTTAGCTGATAAAAAATGTTGATATGGAAGGAAATACAGCATGACAATGATGACGCTTTCATCGAAAGGAATGTTGGTTGCATAGCTGCATTACGAGACTGTGGACTCCTAAAATTCTTCTAGACTCCCAATATGGTATGACACGAGCAATTGCTAGAGAACATACTCCAGATGTGGAATCCAGAGCAGCAACACTTTGAGGTTGGTGCTCATATTTTGACCGTGGAGGTAGAGGACATCTACTTCTTAACTGGAATTTTGAGATGGGGTGCCTCCATCTCACTGAAAGGTTCCCGAGGAGGGGATATTACCACACAAGAGTTGATAAACCATCACTGTATTCTGGGGACAAGGACATCAAGGAAGAAAATCCCCATAAAAGCAGTGATGGATGGACCTATACGAACTGTACTATTCACTATGCAGAGAGTGGTGGGAAGCTAGGGAGTGCACCAGGATTCTAGAGCACATATGCTCTATGCCATAGAGGCCATGGCACCTACAGTCTTCAACTGGGAGGAATCCATGCTTCTGATATTCAAGGATCAGCTGACTAAGTGCAGCAGGGGGAACTAAAGCAGTTCAATTTTTGTTCCATTCTAGCCTGCTTCTTCTTCGAGTGGGTTCCACAAATGAGACCCCAAGTGGTATTTACAGAGCTGAGAACACAGGACCCTCGCATGTTGAGGTGGGTCCAGATTATGGCTTATACTGGAGCGGGCAGGGGGGAGGTAAAGTTTGGTGACCCATCATTTTCGATGGTTGAGAGATCAGATCCTTATGGTGGAGGACTATGCATATGCAGGCATGGACTTCAGTGGAGACCCTGACCTACCGCTCCCACCTGGTGGAATGTGGGGTGACATCGGTAAGAAGAAAAAAAACCTAAAATGGACATATTGTTTTTATGTTTTTTGATGTTTTATATTTTTTATGTTAATTAACGAGACCTGAATATCTTCATGCAGACGTTGGAGCAGCACGACCTGGGGGAACTTCCCCATTGGATAGACGAGCTAGAGCCCGCTTCGTACCATAGGGTGATGATGTGACCAAGGAGTTAGAGGAAAACCTAGAGAGGTTGACCCTAGACATCCCTGACGCTTCCATTGATGGCATCCCTCTGAGTTATCAGAGACCTACAATGAGTACCAGGTCGGTTTGGTAGACTGCTACGTAGAGTAGCCCGGGCAGTGATGTGCTACCATGAGCATCGCTAGGAAATGTATGCATGATGTATCTATTGAAAGATGATAGCTTCAGGATTTTGTATGGTGATTTTTACTTGAAAGCCTACATGATTCAGATGAAGTATCGTGACATGTTTTTTGTAAACATGTTCATCTATATATATATATATATATATATATGTATGTATGTATGTATGTATGTATGTATGTATGTATGTATGTATGTATATATATATATATATATATATATATATATATATATAGATATATATATATATATATATATATATAGATATATATATATATATATATATATATAGATATATATATATATATATATATATATAGATATATATATATATATATATATATATAGATATATATATATATATATATATATATAGATATATATATATATATATATATATATAGATATATATATATATATATATATATATAGATATATATATATATATATATATATATAGATATATATATATATATATATATATATAGATATATATATATATATATATATATATAGATATATATATATATATATATATATATAGATATATATATATATATATATATATATAGATATATATATATATATATATATATATAGATATATATATATATATATATATATATAGATATATATATATATATATATATATATAGATATATATATATATATATATATATATAGATATATATATATATATATATATATATAGATATATATATATATATATATATATATACATATATATATACATATATATATACATACATATATATATATATATACATATATATATATATATATATATATACATATATATATACATATATGTATATACATATATGTATATATATATATGTATATATATATGTATATATGTATGTATATATATATACAGAATTTTACCTGGTGTTTATATGTCTCAAATGGTGAATGCATTTTTCATGAGTTTTATGTGTTTCTAGTTGTTTATTTACAATGAACCATGTTTTATTTTAATGTCATGAGTGGGTGATATGCCAATCTAGGATGTAGTTAGCTAATGAGTCAGCAACCACATTATGTTCCCTAGGGATATGCCTATAGGTGATGGTTTTGAATGACCTTTCTCACAAGCGTACTCTCTGAAAGAGGCAACGAAGTACAGGGTTCCTAATGGTATAAACATGGTTTAGATGACAAACCATGAGTTGTGATTCCATCAAGACTACCAAATTGTGAACATCCTGGGAGGCAGCTTCATTCAGAAGACCTATGACTACTCGATACTCGGCGATATTGTTGGTAGCAGGACCAATACAAACTACTCCTGAACTGACCAAATATTTAGCTAGGGAATAGAGGACCCAAGCAGCTGAGGTGATATTCAAGGTGTGGTGGCAAGCACCATCAGCGAAGGCATAGAAAGTCATCTGCTCTACACAACCAAAACATGGTATAAACATATACAGACACTAAACTCAAAACCATATTGAAAATACTCAAATCACACTGAAATCCAAGCAATATACATATATACAAGATACTATCCAGGAAAGACCTAGGCATAGTACCTCTTCAGGTACGACCCATTGCGTGGTTTCCCTAAAGGGATTCCATCATAGTCTATGAGCTTGTAGGCCCCTTTCTCTAAAACTTTAGAAATAACAAAAGGACCGTACCACATGGACTCAAAATTTCCTTTCCCTAGTTTGTCATATCTCTGATCATAAGTCAAAACTAGGTAACCCTCGTAAAAGGCATGAGGTTGGATGGATTTATCATACTGCGCCTTGACGTGTTTCTTATGTGCCTCATTAGCCAAGGAAGCATCTCTCCGAGTTTCGTCAAGTTTATTCAAGTACAAAAATCTTTCTTCCTCTGCGGAATTTTCTGGGAGAAGTTCAACGGCAAGTTTCAAGGATGGAATCTGACATTGAACCGGTAAGACAGCTTCGAGTCCATAGACAAGCTGGGATATTTTCACTGAATTCCTGTAATCCCAAAGAGAGGAGAAAAGAACATGGTGCCAGTTGGATTTATGGTCTCCAACCATCTGACGAAGCATAGTTTTCAAAACTTTGTTAATGGCCTCTACCTAACCATTAGCTTGCGGATAATATGGCATAGAGTTTTCATGGAGAAAACCTAGCTTGGCACTTAGTTCGTCCATCATTTGATTACAGAAATGTGATCCGTGATCAGTGATAATGGACTACGGGACTCCAAATCTAGCAATGACATGATTGAGCAGGAAGAGAGCGGTAGTCTTACCATCTTCCGCATATGTAGGCATGGCCTCAACCCACTTTGTAAAATAGTCAATGGCTATGATGATGTAACCATGCCCCCCGGCTAAGGTAGGATTACAATGCATAAAATCAATCCTCCATTTGGAAAATGGGTGAATGGAAATGACGAGGTGTAGCGGAGCAAGATGCGTGCGATTTTTGGGATAAAAATGTTGACAAGGTGGGCATTTCTTAACAGCCTCATGACAGTCTTTGACGACTAAAGGCTAGAAATAGCCAGCGTGAAGGATTTTCTAGGCTGTAGCCATCCCAGAAAAATGACCACCACATGCTCCAGAGTGGCAATCATTCAACACATGTTCATCCTCCTCATGAGTGAGGCATCGCCGGAGAATAGAATCAACCCCACGTCTATACAAGGTATCATTCAGGATGAGGTAGTATTTCACGTGTTGAAGGATATGGCGACGATCGTCACATGATAGATGTGGCTGAAATATTTGTGTTTGGAGATAAATAAGAAAATCTCTATACCATGGACCGGTATTTCTTTTCAGGAATAGGAATTCATCCGGAAATGAATCATTGGGCTCAGATTCTGTCGAATCACAGGGAAGATCACACATGAGCTCGATAAAGACCAAGGATTTCTTTGATGTGGCTTTGGAAAATTCTAGATCAAATTCCTATAGTATAACTATCCATCGAGAGTACTTGCCCCCGAGCACCTGATGAGTCAGGATGTAATACATAGGGTTGTGCGGAGCAAAATGTAGTGATGAAATTTTTGTACAGCAATGACTGTTGCCAATGCTAACTTCTCCACACATGAATATTGGGTTTTAGAATCCATAAGATTCTTACTAGCATAGTAAATCATGTGATCCTGACCGTTGGGATTTTCCTGCACCAAAACCATAGCAATGGTAGTAGCAGAGGCAGCAATATACAAGAGAAATTCCTTTGAATAATCTGAGGGGTGTATCACGGGTGAATGAGTTAGAGCATGTTTGATATTATCAAAGGCACGTTGGGCTTGGTCATCCCAAAAGAACGGGGTGTCCTTTTTAAGGAGACGCATATAACCGTGCATTTTCTCTGCAAAATTGCACACGAAACGGTGGAGAAATTCCCCCCCCCCCCCTTGGAAACTTTGGAGTTCAAGGAGATTGGTTGGGGCTGGTAGAGCTAAAATGGTGGCAATTTTCAAGGGGTCTATTTGGATTCCATCCTTAGAGACCACAAATCCTAACAGATGTCTCATTTCAATGCAGAAAACACATTTATGTAGATTGAGTTGTATATTATAATGATGGCATCTTAGGAATATGTATCTAAGATGACTAGGGTGGTCCTCTCAACCCTGTGAATGAGCAGGGAGGTCGTCAAGGTACGGTTCAACAATATGTTTAATATCATGAAATGCATAGGACATCGCACGCTGGAATGCGGCTCCAACATTTTTCAATCCAAAAGGTAACTTCTTATATGTAAAGGTTCCCCATGGAAAAATGAATGCCGTCTTGTGCCAATCGGTGGGTAATATTTCAATCTGGTTATAGCCAGAGAAGTCATCCATGAATGAAAAGATGACACTTTTGGCACAGTTGTCAATAATCTGATCGATGTGCGGAGTAGGAAAGTTGTCCTTGGGACAATATTTATTCAAATCCCTAAAGTCGATACAGACTCTAATGGTGCCCTACTTTTTATTGATAGGGACAATGTTCGATACCCATTCCACCAGGGGTATGGGATAAATAAAACCAGCTTTGAGAAGTTTCTCTATTTAAGCTTTAATAGCTGTGGCCTTCCGTGGATGGAATTGCCTCAGTTTTTGCTTGACAGATTTAGCCGTGGGATAGGTTTTAATCTTATGGACCATAATGGATGGGTCAATCCCCAGCATTTATTAATAGGACCAAGTAAAAATATCATGGAATTCTTTGAAAATTGCCTTATATGCTTCAGATTCATCTGTCGAGCAGCTCTACCCAACATGAACATGCTCGATGGTACCAGGCTTGGTTGATATGTCAATTAGATTTATCTTAGTAATGTTGCAAAGGTTTCCTTCAGAATATGTGTCTTGCAACAATATGGGACCTTGGTGTGCGTTGACAATGTCAGCAGGAAACAGGGATGCATAATCATAGTTAACCAAACTGGTGTTGGGGAGGAAAATTGATCTATGATGGTGATCCTCCTAAATGGACTCATCTGTATTCATGATCTCCATAATGGATTCGTCGAAAGGAAAAGTCTCAGAGAGATAATCTAAAACAGGAGGAGACGGTTCTAACCAGTAAGGTAAGTGGTAAGGGTCCGAAGCCACTAGATGAAGGTCATCAGTGTGATCATCGGAAAGGGTTTGAATGGTGTCATACATTGCTTCGTGTGGACTCAACAACTTGTTTTCCCTTAGGATCATGGTCAAATTATGCAAGCATATTGACTGTTGCGGTGTCCGTGTTAGGAGGAGTGGATGGAAAAATCCCCATAAGGGAAGAATCCTTCAACATGCCTACCCCAATCGACTGGTAAGGAGGAGGGTATTGGCCTAACATATGGATGTTATTAGCTGTAGAGGTAGTAACATCCGACGTACAGAAATCAAGCTGGTCAATGGTAACAATTCTCCCTATATGTGGAAATTGGATTGTTCAGAATACTGTTGAAGCGATAGCAGTCATGGAATAAAACCAATTTCTTCCTAGAAGGAGGTTGTAATCTAATGGGGAATCTACTACTTCTACTTGAATAGAAATAGTTTTTCCCCCAAGATTGACTGCAAGGGCTGATATGAGACCATGGGGTTGGAAACCTCATCCATCAAAGGATTTTAGAGTCGTAGGTGATGTTACAAGCTCGGGAGAGCCGAGAACTTTCCAACAAGACAGAGACAAAACCGAAGTTGAAGCTCCTTCATCTAGAACAGTTCTAAAAACCTTCTTTCCAACTAATTTAGTGATGATTTGAAAATCAAGTTTATGAGGTAGCCTAGATTTATAGTTCTCAACATTGAAATGAATCAAATTAGTATTATCCGGGCCTAAAGCTCCTAACGCAGTTAATAGATTTTTGCGTTGTATAGGACAACTTTGGAGTAATTCTAAGGTAGACATTGCACAAGGTGCCTGAGCGAGATCTTCAACTACATTATAAAATTGAGTAGCTCGGGCATTAGGATTAAAAAAAACCTTACTAAGAGTACTCTTGGGTGGACGCAAAATCATGTCGAGAGTAGGCTTCTCGATGGTTAAGGGGACAGTATACGAGGATTTCAGAGAACTAGTAGAGGGAGCTTTTTCTGAAGAAGAATGGTCTTCTTTCTTGTCTGCGAGTTTGTCATAATTCTAACTATGAGTTTGTATACTAATGGTATCCAAGGACATCATACGAATTTCCTCTGACGAACTATAGTTACCCTGATTAGACATGTGGTCTATCAGTTTCTATTGAGAGGGAAAAGGATCTGTGAGAACTGCAGGTGTGGGATTTGATTTCAAAAATTGGGAGATTTCATCCCGATGGGTACACTTTTTTGTGAAATGGTCACCTCTGCATAATAGACATGGATATTTTTCTTTTCTTTTCCCTGTATCGTTATCATTGTTGGTTGTGTTAACCCAAAAAATCCCTCACTAAGATCTCTATGACCTACACCACCCAAGGACACCACTTCATGACCCTCCATTAGACCCCCACACCCTCAAAATAGCCTCAGGATGAAGAAAAGGGCTTAAAAACCCCCAAAAGGATCCCAAAATACTCTCCTAGGAGCTAAAGCCCCCAAAAAGGGGATAAAACCCTAAAAGAAGCTAAAATTAGGGTGGAAGGGGCTAAAAGCCCAAAAAAGGGGCTAAATCCTAGACCAAGGGCTTAAAAACCTAAAACCCCAAAAAAGCTATAAAAGGAGGGTGGGGGGTCACTCTCAAAACACTTCTCCCTTCCCTACCGTTATGCTACTCGTGGATGCCTTGAGAAACCTTTGCCTCTCAAGCCACCCACACTCCCTCTCCTCCATCTCCATTGAGCCATAGCTCCCCCATCCAAGAGAGGTGCTTCCACAAGCTTGGGCATGGTGGCCCATTTCCACTAGAGAAGGTATAGCTTGTCATTCTTATTTTGTTCATTTGCTTTCTTTGCTTGCTAACCCATGATTTCATTTGTAGTTTTATTTCTTAACATTTTTTTGCAAGTATTTCAGTTTATTGTTGCTTAGAATTTGTTTGCAGGTCTTTGGAAGCGGAACCCTAACCTTTGTGTGCAGAGGGGTTTACCTTCATTTTGCCATTCTCTTTTTTATATTCTTAGTTTAGTTTCTGTCCATTTACATTACGTTTTCCTTTCGGTCTTTTTCCAAGAAGGAACCTACCCTTCTGTCCTATAGACATAAGGGAGCCATTCCTACCCCTGTAGCAAGGACAAAACTCTGCTACGGAACTGGCGACCATACCGAGTCGATCCCACAGGATCCCTAGGCCAAATTTTTAAAAAATCAAGTTTTTCAAGTTTTGCCATAGTTTTTTAAATTTCATGTTAAATTCACTTTAAATCTAGTTTATTTTCAGTTATCAGTACTGCCAAAGCCTCTTCTAGGAAAATCTGAGTCAGTTTGGCCACAGTACAGGTTACTGTCGTCCTGATCTGACTCTGGATCTCAAAAAACCCCAAATTTTGGGGTAGGTCACTCTTATCAGGCCTGAAAGTGAGGTGAGGGCGCACTTAATGGCCAAACAGGTGCACCCAGGGTGCACTTAATCACCTGATAAGTGTGACTTCACTTAGAAACACAGACCGCAACTGTCTGTGAATTCTGTGCGACCCCCTCGCTCGTTTCTGAAAAAATCTTGCAGCCCCCTCACCAGATTTGATCAGAAATGTGCGGCCTGTCAAAAAAAACTTCAATTTAAGTTTAATAGAGGTTAAATTTCAGTTTTATAAGGACTGTCAGTGCGGCTCAGCCGCCTCTTTCCAGCACTACAAGTCAATTTTAGTTTCTATTTCTGTTTTCTGCAATTTCTTTTACAAACAATGTGTAAATTCCAACTAAATGATAATGGCTTAATCAAATGAATGTAGCTTATCTAAAATCAACCTAAAACTAATTGTCTTGCTTACCCTTCCTCCTCTACCCAGTCATCACCATCCGGGCTATTCTGGGATACGACAAAGGGCAAGCTCGTATAGATCTAGGCACTACACTAATATTGTTCCAAACCATTAAAACCGAATGACCTGGAAGGTAGAGGGGGTAGAGAAGGAGGGATTCTCATGGCTCTAAGCGTCCTCCTTGTTGACCAACCTTGCATCCAGGAGGTGACTTGTGGATCTACATATGGGATTAGTCCCATTGTGTTGAGAGCCTAACACCTTCTAAGTTGGTTGAAGAGGAATATCAGTGTGAGGTAGTCATCTAGTTAGGCCATCAAACATTACGGGTTAATAACTGTATTTGTTCACAATTTCTGATTATTAAATGTTTGCATACACAACCACAATATGATGAATTCATAAACCATTTCGCAGCAACCAAATACCATAAAAACAAACAAACAAATACACCATACCAAGTAATTAACCCAACTCAGTTCATGACGTTGAGTGAGCCTTAAAATTTACCAATTTACACTAAGTACAACAAATCTACAGTATTTGAGGACATAAGTCCTTAACTGCTTCAACTATGGGAAGTACTTGGGCTCTACCCATAAACTCGTTATGAGAAGTACCATAGGAACCCCGAAGTAGCTGGCCGCTGAGAGGAATTGACAAGTGAAACGGGAAATGACCCCTTCCGATTGAGTAGAAACACCTATGAGGAACAAGCCAAGTGCTTTCTTCTGGCAGTCTTGGTGTTCGAGTGACCACCTACAGCCAATAGGAATCCATTGAAACCGGGGTCCAAACATCATTCCCACCAAATTTCATACATAAAATCGAACATAATTGATCCTCCACGATCTTCCTCACGCCTAAGAGGCGAACCACTAGAATTTGGCACACTCAATCGACACCGTCGGAACCATTCTTAGCGATCTACCACACCATCAGAAGGCCACATAGCCTTTGATTCTGATTCAGACCCATATCAATCTAAACCAGACCTCCACACCGCACCATCAAGCCCCATGGCTGGTGCAAATCCGGATCCATTTTCCAGCTTAACCTTAGCAAGTGGACCCATGTCCACACAACAACCTATAAGCACAGTCATGCAGATTGTCATTAGTCATATGCCACCACCCATAGTGACCAGCCAAGCTGGTCCACTGGAAACACACAGGGGCAGTGGCCCCTCCACACACACTGCCCCTCCTGCCACACAGGGAGGCAGTGGACCATCCACTTACATTGCCCCTACTGTCATGCATGGGGGCAATGTCCCTTCCACCCACACTGTCCCTCCCATAACACTTGGGGGGCATTGGCCCATCCACAATGGCGCCACTACAAGTACCCCCAGCTGTGCAGATGCATTATGCACCTGCAAACCCCACCACCATTGTAGCCCCATCCCATATCAACCTGGGGTCAAATATGCCCTTCATGGCTAGTCTTAACTTGCCTGATTTAGCTAGATTAACAAATGACCCCATTCACCATCAATCTTTTTGGCCTCCAATGCCAACTAAGCTGCCATTAGACATCCCCAAGTTTGAGGGAAAAGCAGGGGAATGTCCCCAAAACCACATAATGACATTCCATCTATGGTGCTCATCCAACAGCATCGTAGATGATTCCATCAGTCTGAGGCTATTCCAACACACCCTTACAGGTGCTGCGGCCAAATGGTGCATTGAGCTTCCATAAGCCAAGTACCCGGACTTCAACTCCCTAGCTTTCATGTTCCTACAGTATTTTCAACTCCCCGTCAGATATGATGAGGGGGTGGAGATCCTATTATCCTACCATCAAAGCATTTCCACTCATATAACTGACCATATCCATGAGTGGTGGTGATGCCGTAGCCTATGTAAAATCCAACTTGACGACAGGATCTTCTTGGATTGGTTCCTTAAGAACTTGCTCCCGCCCATAGCAAAGGATGTCGCATCCGAACGTCCCCAATCTGAAGAAGAGGCCATACTGAAGGCCCAACAATTTGACCTTATCTATGCTCAGTCTAGATACCTATACACTGTCATTCTAGACGCCCCCCATCCAAGTACCTCATATTGTGATGCACCAGGGGAATCCCACGCTATAGACGACATCATAGGATTGGTCTCCCAACAGCCACAGCCTCAACCGACACGACCTGCCATTACACCAAAACCAAGCAACACTGCTAATGTTTCTTGCCAAAACCAAGCCTTGGATTATGCAAGAATGATGTCCTAGTCTGGAGCAACAACTTCCTATGCATAGCCTGCGCCACCGCAACAGGCTCAGGCCATGGCTTGGCCAACACATTAGTATGTGGGGAAAATGCCCATATTTGTGGCACCACCACCCCACAAATCTACTATGCACCACCAGTGCAACTAGTTCAAGCCCTTGCCCCCGCTCCACCTGCTCCATTGGGACAAGTGTTCACACAACAAAACCGTCCCAACCAGCCTGCCCCCAACAATCAACAAGGGAAAGCTAGAAATAACCAGCCTCACAACCAAGGCAATAACCAACTACAGGGAGGCGGTCAACAACCGAACCCTCCCAACAATGCCGCGGCAAACTAGATAGCCCAAAACTCCCCACGACAGAATGCACCAAGACGCAACACCCCATTGTGCATGAACCAACCATGCACACTCCGTGATGTTTATGGGCACTACACATTCGAGTGTCCCCTCATGGATCATACAAACAAGGCCATTCAAAACAAGGCCCAACAGACCACCAACGCTGCAAATCATGCCCAACCCAACCCAACACCACAAGGACCTCCTCCTATGGTGCTTCAAAACCCACTCCCTGTCCAAGGGTTGGTGGAAACTACACCCCCTCCCCAACCCAATCCCAATGCTCCGAGGGCACCTCCCACAGCTAAAATAGGTGTTCACCACCTGCTATCCATGAAGACTGAAGAGGTCAACTTGCAAACCCGACAAAATCAGTACGGTACCACCACCGAACCCACTAACACATTAGGGGCATCAACGTCCAAAACGATCAACCTACCTCTTCAGTTACCCCTGTTCCTGTGCCCACCCATACCTAGAATTGCCAACAACAACACGGGTAGAGCTGCAGTCAGCTATAGCATCATGGATGATATATCCCAAACACCAACTGCCATGTCTGCTCTTGAGGTGCTTAAAATGTGTCCAACACAATGGAAAGCCTTACTAGCCACCCTTGGGGCAGTAGACCCCTCCGACTCCAAGTTGATCACATTCGACACAGAGAATGGAGAACCACACATGCCATCGACCATTGCCTTTCAAATCCCGGTGTCTATCCAGAATTTGGTCGTGCATCGATGCATAGTGGATGAGGGGGCATCTACGTGCATCATGTCTACCTTGGTTTGGCAGAAACTTGGATCACCAATTCTGCAACCATCCTCCACAACCTTGCAGGCTTATGACGGACATCCCACTAAAGCCTAAGGAATCCTCCCCCACATCCCCATTACATTAGCTGAGAAGACAGTGCTGATCGACATAGAGGTCGTCAATGCTCAACTAGACTACAACCTTCTCCTCGGGAGAAGTTACATGTACGCCATGTGAGCTGTCGCATCAACTGTCTTCTGTCTCATGATGTTCCCCCACGAAGGGAAGATTGTGATGGTTGATCAGCTCACCTACCATGATCCACAAGGGTTAACAACACCTGCCAACGTTATCCCTACCATCACCACCATTGAGCCACAAGGGGCGACCACACATGCTAATGTCATCCCTGCAACCAACACTATGGTTGAAAACACACCATCCTCCCCATTATTGAATGTGGGCCCTAGGTTGTTTATCGATACCTCAATGACGGCTCCTTTCTTGTCAGTGTCACCGCCACCGACACAAAATGAGACTGTAGACTTGTGCATGGTCTCATCCAGCACCATTGCACCCAAACAACAACCGTAGCCACATCCCCAACCACAACCACAACATCGTCCATATCCGCAACACCAACAGTAGCTGCAACCACAACCGCCATCCCCACATGCAACCAATAGGGAGTTACTTGGGCTCATCTCTAGTCCATACAATTCCCTTCCTCTTTCCCCCACCTGGTGTCATGAGCAAGCCGGTAATGGCCACCTTAAGCCTACCCAACTTTACATTGGGAATTCCGGTATGGTATCTTGATCCACCAACTCAACCAATAATGCCCTAGATTGTTTTAACCTCGGTGCGACCCATCACGGTCGAGTCTCACCCTGCCTTGCACCATTTGTGAGCAGCAAGGCCATCCAACTTAGAGTTGCCCTAAAATCCCAATGATCCGTGCACATTTAGATGCCATGGATACAAATGAAAACATCTCTGTGGTTGAACTCCCAACCGCACCAATAGTCAGGAAAAAGGAATTGAGAACAAACCATGCCTATGCCCTTTGCGGTTTGTATGGACATTACTCTCACCATTTCCAAGACCTGCCTGAATTTTGAATGGCTCTAGCTAACCTCCATCAACATTCCCTTGATTTTGAAATCACCTTGATCGAAATAGTGCACCCCCCACTGCCTTCTTCAGACACCATGTCCATCTACATGATGTCCAGTTCAACTAACCCGCTTATCTCCACCATCACCAATGGTCCATCAGACCTATCTCTTCCATTGTTTCCCCAGCCACAGCCGTAACCTTAGTTGCAACCTCAACCTCAATTACCAGGGAAATAGTGGGGTTCATTCCCACTCAACACGATCCTTTTCCTTGTTCTTTTCCTTTTCCTTTTCCTACCATCTGGGATCATAAGTAAGTCTGCCTTAGAAACCCTTAATCTACAGGATTTCAGATTGGGAGATCCTATGTGGTACCTTGAATCACCTACCATACCTCTGAGGCCCCAAGATGTGTTGACTCATGCCCAACCAATTGAGATGATGTTACACCTACCTTCAGGTCCGTCAAATACTCCTCCTGTCTCCAGGCCTGCCCCTCTTCCTCCAACAGAGACTGTGGGCAATGCCACAAAAACCACAACCAATACCATCTACATGATCTCTAGCACCAGTTTCCCTTTCGTCTCATCGGCTGTGGAATATCTACCTGATCTATCCCGACACCACTTACGCGATGACAGAGATATATGCAAGACTGCTTTCAGTTTTACCACATTCTCTTTAAACCATAGTGTGGAATCAGTTCTTCCCATAAAAGACCAGATTTCATCATCCTGCCTTGCCAATGACCTTCATCTCAGTAAGGGAGCATACCTCTTCGCTGACTCAAATGGTCGACTCTTGAAGAAGCCGCGCAACGGGCTCCACCTCAAGAGAGTCTATGTTTGATATAACCACTATGAGTCCCTTATAGTGTAGATTTTTTCCCTTTCTTGTTTTTCAACATTTTTTAGCACAAGTCAGGGGCAGCACCATCAGCTGCTAATCCAAATTCACCCAGAACCAATTCGAGACACCTCTGACATCTCCGGTCTCAAATTTCCATCTCCTTATGAGACCATCGTCTCATGCTTAATAAATTAATGTCGGTACCGTTTCCCACAAGTCACCTCGATTTACGAGCCATGACATGATGATGCAAGCATCTACAGACCTGTGCTTGTATCACACTCCCCTACCACTACTCATGCGAGTTTTCAGGCCATCGCCCGTTAAGGAATGTCATTTTTACTTTTATTTTGTATATTAACACATAATTGTCTTTTCCATCCACCGCACCTTATGTGGACTTTTGGACCATTGTCCACAAAACGATTTCCTTTTCTTGCATGTATTTTTCATATAAGTTCCCTCGAACTTGCACTCACATCATATGTAGTCAAGTCCATCCACCGCAACACACACACGCTCTCTTGACCTCTGTCCAAGAGCCACCTTGGTTAGCATGCCTCTGCCGCACCGACCCGCGAGCCTTAGCCGTGATCTATCCCATGCATGTATTGGTATGTTTGAGAGCCTTCTGCTCTATCCATACTCCATAGATGACCTTTGGACCTCTGTCCACCGTCCTGACATGGGGCACCGCCTGTGCCACTGCATTCAGTTAACCACACTGGAGTTTCGTTTAAGCTCTTTTTTGACTCCTTAAAATAATGAGAAGATAGCCGAGCGCAGCTGCTTCCTTTCTTGCTTGCTAAAGTATAGGAAAGGGCATCTACATCATCTTGTTTACCTCCTTTTGTGGACAATGTAGACCATTAATTGAAAAGGACCACCTTGGCATATTCAGGCCAAGACCGTTCCCCTCTGCATACTTTTATGTTTTCTCAAGCAAAGGGGCCACACTTTATGAAAAAGATCACTATTGGTTGTTGTTAAGCTCTTTTCCAGCCATCTCATCAAGAAAAGATTGCTGAGCAAACTTGGTTTCGTTCATGCTCGTAAAATTATATGAATGACCGTCCAGTCAGTATAGGTTTAACCTTTTTCGACCTGATTGGACTACCAATGGTAAATAAGTCTCTCATCCCCTATAGGATGGGCGAGCTCTCCTATGTATACTTTTATCCTTTTTCAGGCACAGGAGACTACCAACGAAAAAGATCCCCCACTGGAGTCTTCTTCATGCTTTTAGACTCTCTAAAATTGAAATCACCATCGAGCATTTACCTTCTTAGGCTCGCCAAAAATCCACGAGATCGTACCATAACGATGTCCCTAGACACCACCCCATAGAAAATAGTTTGGCAGCATTCCCCCTTTGGGTCGCCTTTGTTCAGAGTACTCTGCAATGTGTCTTCCTTGGATCCCATCAATAGAAAAAGTGTCTACCTCCTCCAAGTATTTCCCATTTGCAGTGTCATTCCCAGTATTACAGCTATGATCCCATTCCAATAAGTCAGTTTCATTTGCTTCCTGGTCTGCCCTGCCGTCATACTTTGAACAAAGGAATTTTGAGTCTACCACACTCCCCCTACCCTTGTTCAATTCTTTCCCTCCCCCTCACCCCCCATTCAGTGAGTCAGTCCGCATATTGCTTCACACCTTTCGGTTATCTCCCTCGCGCTCTTGGTCAAGGAAATATCATTGCCTTGACTAGGGGTAGCTATCCCTCTATCGATGACAACACATATATTCCAGAGGATAGACCCAGAGGTCCCTGTATCCTGGTTTCATTAACCTCATTGATGAGTTCCTTGGACCACTTGAGAGGAGTCCTTAATGCCTCTCGGGATGGTTGTTTCTCACATGCTTGAATCCAACTCCATCATCGCACCGTTGAGATTCGTATAGGGTTTGGTCCGCACAGTACTTGGTCGAAGACCTCAGATGTCACCTGAATCTAGCACATTGATGAGTCTACTTGAGGGACCTAAATAGGTTATGTCCCTTGTGATTTTTGGGTTGCATTGGAGACAGTATTCAGAAGCCCCAACAGTGCTTCGATATACCTTTATGATTATGCAGCATACTTGTACCACGGAGACTCTGACTCTCAATCAGCGAGTCCACATAGCTATGTACCAGATCCAGCAGACTGTCAGACATGAAGATATAGCATTCCATGAGAATGCCATGGGTCCACTATACTAGATCAGCATTGTATTCAGCCTCACATGGAGGCAACCATTATTGTAACATCAGTTGTACATGATCGGCTCTTGTATTTTAGAGCATAGATCAAATTATTCTTTTGTCATTTTCATGAGCATGGGGATTCCCGCCTCGTCCATATACATGTCACCCATTATTTGTATCTCACCCATTGATGGGAACCATATTAATACAAAAAACCAAAAGCCACCATGCCCCAGCCCCAAAAGCACCACCTCACCATAGCAAATCCTATGATGTCTATTGGCCATACGATGAGCTCCTTCCCTCACACATCAGGGGGCAATCTGTTCACCCAAAAAATCCCTCACTAAGCTCTCTATGTCCTACACCACCCAAGGACACCACTTCATGACCCTCCATTAGACCCCCACACCCTCAAAATAGCCTAAGGATGAAGAAAAGGGCTTAAAAACCCCAAAAAGGAGCCCAAAATACTCTCCTAGGAGCTAAAGCCCCCCAAAAGGGGCTAAAACCCTAAAAAGAGCTAAAATTAGGGCAAAAGGGGCTAAAAGCCCAAAGCAAGGGCTTAAAATCCTAAAAACCCAAAAAAGCTATAAAGGGAGGGTTGGGGGTCACTCTCAAAACACTTCTCCCTTGCCTACTATTATGCTACTCGTGGATGCCTTGAGACACCTTTTCCTCTCAAGCCAACCACACTCCCTCTCCTCCATCTCCATTGAGCTATAGCTCCCCCATCCAAGAGAGGTGCTTCCACAAGCTTGGGCATGGTGGCCCATTTCCACCAGAGAAGGTATAGCTTGTCATTATTGTTTTGTTCATTTTCTTTCTTTGCTTGCTAACCCATGATTTCATTTGTAGGTTTATTTCTTAACATTGTTTTGCAGGTATTTCGGTTTATTATTGCTTAGAATTTGTTTGCATGTCTTTGGAAGTGGAACCCTAACCTTCGTGTGCAGAGGGGTTCACCTTCATTTCACTATTCTCTTCTTTATGTTAGTTTAGTTTCTGTCCATTTACATTACATTTTCCTTTCAGTCTTTTTCCAAGCAGGAACCTACCCTTCTGTCCTATAGACAGAAGGGATCCATTCCTTCCCCTGTAGCAAGGAGAAATCCCTACTACAGGTTGGTCTTGGATTCTCCTGTTGGTTTCTAGGTTTTTTATTCTTATTTTTACCCTTCTTTTTATTATTTCCCGAGGTTTGAGTACTTTGAATAGAATTGACCTCGGTGGAAACCTTAGGAGTCGAAGGAGTAGGGTTTGTAGTCTAGGGTTGCTTGGCAGGTTTCCCTGCTGACGGGGACTGGATTGAACCAACAATCCCATCAACGGGTACTTTTGTTGGTGGCTTTGTGGGATTAGTGCTTGGGAGAGGAGCTTGAGGAATCAAGTCATAAAGAGTTCTAGACTAGGAATAGACCAAGTTTAGATACTGGACTTGACTAATGGCTTGCTCTTCAGTAACGGCACCGCCCATAGCCACATCTCAGGAAATTGGAGGCAACTAAGATTTGGTAAACCAATCAGCTAATAACTGATCCAGAATAGGAGCCTTGATAAGCCTTCTCCGCCTTCTCCACTCATGGATATGATCAAATATGTGGGTGTAGGTGTTCTTTCATAGAGAATTTAAGAGATCAGTACCCATTTCATAACAGATAGGGAGATGAAAGTGTGTCAGAAACACGGTTGCTAAGGAGACAAAATCCACAAACAAATGTTGTGGAAGTTCAATGTACCACTTCGCGGCTATACTGGTCAAAGTTCACTGAAAGAGTCGTAACCAAACTGAATCATCCATGAGGGAGTTTAAAGAACACCACAAATGGAATGTCATGACATGGATTTTTGGATCGTCTCCCTGCTTCCCATCAAACTTTGGAATGTCTGATGGTAACTTTACCGGAATGGGAGGCCATGAGGGATTGTGTCGAATGGGGTCATTAATCAACTTGGACAGGTCAGGTAAGTCCAAAGTTGATAGGAAAGGTAACTGACGCTTAGGTTGCACATACTGGTAATATTGATATGGCATATATGTACCAGTAGGACTGTAAGTAGAATAATAGACAGGTTGTTGCGCGAAAGAACTACCAGGAAATCTTCCCATGGGGGGTTGATTTTTGGGATCAGGACCATTAGGGCCACCAGGGCCTCCAGGACCATCAGAACCACCAGGAGGTGCACCACCAGACCCTCCGGGACCTCTAGGAGGTAAACCCCCGAAGCCACTGGAACCACTAGGGGGAAGGCCACCAGACGCTCCAGGTCCATTAGAAGGAGAGCCACCAGGCCCCCCAGGATCACCAGGACCATTAGGACCGTAAGGAGGGAAGCCACCAGGACCCCTAGGGGTAGTACCTCCATAAGGAAGTCTATCGGCACCTCCCGCAGTATGAATAGGTATACCCCCCATAACCAGTATGTAAGACCAGTTAGGTTTCCCCCATGGCGTAAAAGTATTACTAGGGTATGGAATTCCTGGATACGACATTGCTATAGGGTTGGGTGGATAATTAATATTTCCTACATGTGCAGTATAACCATAACCCCCAGAGGATTGAATGGTTACAGGTTGTGCCCCCAAGGGCTGACCTGAACTGGATGGGGGATTAACCATATTAGGGTGGGTGGGTGGGTGGGAGGGACATAAACCATAGATTGTTCTATATTAGAGGTCTTTCCTTGACTAGGTACAATTACGGTGCCAAATAACGTAGGTCATGCCAGGGGTTTCCCCCCAACACTAGAAGGTGATGACGAAACAAGAATTGAAGATTGAGCCCCAGGTGTAGAAAACATGGGAGGATTGGGAACATACATAATATAGGAGGTGGTGGGGTTTGAATTTTGACCTGGGTTGTGTGGAGTGACTATGCAATCTATAATCGGTTCAATGGGTCTCATAGAATCGGTAAGTGAATGATATCCCATAGGCACAGCTGCGAAACATGGTGGTGGTGTGCCCAATATATCATCTATTTTCTTTTCAATCTCCCATGCACAGAGAATGGCAGCCTGGTATTGTCTACGTTCTTCTTCATCTAGAGAAATTTGTTCAGAAAAGTTTAAATGGGTGCCAAATGACGGAATGGCCTGTCCTATAGAGGTATCCCAAAATGGAGCAATGTGACCATAATTTGGATGGGTAGTATCATCAACATGACCTTCTATGGGAGAATGGAACGAGGTATTTCCCCAAGAAGGTTGTTGGACTAAGGGAGGCGAGTGTGAAGGATATGGTCCTCCACGTTTTGCACCCACATTATCTCCCACTTGGGAGGTGGTAGCAGCTCCTTGGTCGATAGCTTCCATTGGATTTTCTCCTGAAACAGGAATAAAATCAAGTGGCAAGCCCCGTACTCTTCTGGAGTGTCTTAGCTCAGCTAGTTTGTATAGTTCCTATCTAACCTAGGGTCTCAAAAAACTAGAAAACATACCAAAAATTTCCCTACTCAAGCTATAGGTCAAACAAGCAAACTTAAATGACAGGAGGAGTTCAAATAGTTAGGTCTCTCACCAGGATTGTCAAGAACGTGCCACTCATGATATACCTCTAGGGTACGTGCATAGTAATCTCCCTGAATGTTTTTTTTGGTGTATGGCTCCAAGCAAGACGACCAAAGGGCTTTCCTCATATGGATAAGGTATCCTAGTGGGGTCTCCCGATATACTCAAGGTATGTGGGAGCTCAAATCGGTAGTAGTGTTGTCTAAAGCATAACCATACACAAGGGGCCTTCCGATATACAATTGATTACATGAAGTACCTTTCGATATACCTCAAGGGTACGTGAAACGCCGTTCGATATACTGACGGTACATGGAAGAACCGTGTGAGTCCCGGGATGTAATGCAGACGAGTAACGACAGCTCCTACGCTTAACAACGCCCGAACATGTATCTAACCTATCACTCAAATTGCTATGTAAATTTTAACCTATAACTACCGTTAATTTTAAAGTGGACGGTTAGGTGAATGCATGGAATTTTGACAGAAAAAGTAAAACCATGCAGTATGCTCATGCAAATATTTCACTTTACGGTTTGTGGTATGCCTACATACGGGAGGGAAAGAGAGTATTTTATTTTGTTTCAAAACCAAAAAAATTCCAAACAACAATCTTGAACTAATCAAAATCAAAGACAAGCAACACTTTCCAAACTCATTTCTCTTTTCTGAAAGCAATAAAAGGGGAAGAGTCTCTTTTCCTAAAAGAAGAACAAGAAGCACACTACATGCATATGCACTCTATTTTTCAATTTTTCTTAAAACATAGATAAATCTAACTTAAAAATACCATATTTTTATTTTGATGAGATGGTACTAAATGCACAAGAGACAAAAGAACATAAAGAGCCTGAAATCTTTTGAGTCCAATCAGAGATCCAATGTCTAATGCTCAATGATGATAATAACCTAATCTCAGTCAAAAAATTTCTTTTTCTAAAGAAGCAAAAAGAAGTCCTCTATGAAAACAAAAAATGAAATCAGGATGCTAATCAAATGTTTTTCTTTCAGTCTATATAACAGAAATGAAAATAGATCTCACTAACACCCTAAGATTTAAAAAAAAACAAGAAGTCCTTTCACAATCACAACCAACAAGCATAGAAGTGAATGAACAATCAATAAGCCTAATCTAGCTTTTGAATTCTCCAATCAAACCAATCTTTTACCACAAAATTTCAAACCACAAGCATCCGATTCTAACACACAAGCTTGACAGTGCAGGGCTAAAAGCAAATCAACTCAATTTTTTTTTTGCAAAAATAAGAAAAAAGTGGTCTTGGAACAAGGCCTACCTGGCACCGCATTGCAGGGGTGTTGATAGAGTGGTTCTAGACCAGCACCGCTTCTGGATAACAGGACTTAGGTGGTGGCACCGCGTGCTGCTAACAAGGTTCAGGCGATGGCACCACTTCTTGCCAACAACATAAGAGCGGTTCCCTATATAGATCCAAAACATAAAGGAGAATGACATATCAAGTTCTAAAAAGATCAAATCAAGGTAAAATCCAATGGATTGACATTAAAAAAGAGCATAAAAGGTTGAAATAATTCAGATCTAAACAGATCTGGAAGTTTCAAACCAAAATACACCGACTCAGATAGCATATCTGAATGAAGAGAGTTGGAGATGGAGCCTGGATTTGGACAAGAGTTAAAGAACTAAGGAAGATCAGATCAACTGATACATGTATCTGTGATGTATCTATTCCCCAGCGGAGTCGCCAGATTTGTAACCAAAAATATTTCACCTTCTGCGGACATAAGTTGTTCCTCTGTTCTGAATGGTTCAGATCCGGAACAAATGAGTGAATGACAAAGGATGAAGACCCTGCCTGGATGTCGTAGACACCTGGAATGCTGCTTCGATAGTGAACCTGTGTACCTGCAAATAGATCAAACATGCAAACACATCAAAGCTACCAGGACATCATCTACTTATCCATGTTAGTGACTAAGGAATCTAACAACATATACATGCGAAATCAAAACAACAGTAATGTGGGACGGAAATCAGCTTTTCATTAAAGATAAATAGATAAGCTTACAACCATTGCCTTAGTGTTGAAAGACATCTCCATGAAACCAACATCTCATCTCCATAAGCTCCAAATTTACTCTCTATGCTCTCCAATGGCTTGGACTAGGTAGTAAATCCAACAGCATAACAATACCTCTATAGTTCTCCCTCTCAACTATGGACATGAGCTTGTATTTATAAGTCTCAATGGATAGGGATAGTTGAGAGATTTGTGGGTGAGGTGGCCTCTATGATCCTATGATGGGGGATCTCGAGCTCAACTAACCCACTATGATAGGGATAAGGGAGGACACGAGGCTCATGATACAGAAGCCTCGAGAAACTTCTCTTTTTCCCATTTTACCTAGAGTACCTCTTTTTTTCTCTTATGATAGAGCAGTTTAGATGAAAAAATCTTATGGGATAAAGGCCACAGGTGGTGGCACTTTTTATGGAACACAGGATATAGATGGTGTGAGCAATGTACCGCTCATGGGACACAAAGCAAGTGTGGTGCTGAGTTTTTTCATGTAATCTTGACAAATAGGATAGGTTTCGACTCCAAGTACTGGGATTAAGGGAAAACAAGGTCTTATCACATGGTGGTGACAGGAATTGGGTATAACAAACTTAGGTGCACTCATGCGGTAAGGGGCTTTGGAGGCCGTAACTGATAGTGGGGTGAGTTTGATGGAGAAGTCTAGGTTTCGTTTCGGAGGTAATCCAGGGATTTCCTTGGGAAACACATCCTTTAATTCTTCAAGAATGGGGAAGTCTTCTATGTGTTGTTCCCTATCAGACTCTATGTCTCGGATGTTTACTGCAAACAACTTGTAGCCTTTCCTAACACATTTCTTTGCTTGTAAGACAGATATTTGTCTTACATAAAATTTCTTTGGAATTCCCTAAACCTTCACTTGGTTCCCTAGGCTATGAGTACACAAGATAGACTTGTGCATATATAAAAGAACACCTAAAGATAAAAGAAACACCTTAAGATAAAAGAACTTGTAAAATTTGTGATATAGGAGAGGTCGATGATAAATACTATTTCATTTTTTCATGCCCCATCCTAATAATATAATTCACATAAATTTATCCAATTTTATAATTTAATTACTCTTAAGAACTAGTGATGATGAGTATGGTGATTAACTTCCATTGATACCAACTTTGGTCTATCTCACTTTAAAAAGGTAAGGAATCACTTAGTTTTCTTTAGATTTTATATTTTTGTGATTGAAAAACTTTAAGAGAAGCATTCCTAGCTCACCATCATTGTTATGGGTTAAAGGTTAGTATAAGAAATGTTTTTGAAATTGAAATCTAATGTGACTTTATGTACAACATTTTAAGAGAAATATATTTTCATGTTCAACCCTCATAGTGTCAAGGATGACAAATTATACCAAAATGTTTTACAAATTGTCTAACACTATATTTCACTTTGAATATCCTCAGAGTTTGTTCTTATTTTAGCAATGTAAAATATAGATACTTTTGATCTTCTATATTGGCGTTGATCACGTCCTCATATTTTCTTAATTTTCTCTTATCATCTAATACTTTTATTAAGAAAATGTTATATATTTCTATTAAAAAGGTTTATATATATATAAAAGTGTGATCACCAAAAATTCATAAACATAAAAATATGTAATGCTTTTCTTAATGTAGCTTTTATAAGTGTTTAAAAGATTGATTTGAGTATATATCCAAAAGTAGATATTAAAAGAATTTCTTTTTACATAACATAACAACAAGCGGTTATTGAAATGAATACACATAGCCTCCATCATCTGTGATATTTTTTTTCATCTTCCAAAGCAGTTATTGAAATGAATACACATAACCTCCATCATTTGTGATATTTTTTTTCATCATCCATAGTGAGTGATGGAGTAAAACCAAGTGAGTACTTATGGTTGGAGGCTATTGAATAATCACCTTTAAGAATTTCATCCACAATGGCCTTCAAGGATATGCATTCAAATTCCAAGGGTTGAATTTCACCTTTTTATTACATGATAGTGGCCCGTAACTCAATTCAATATAAGTTGCATTTTCATTGTTATGCACAATATTGGATAGAGAAATATTGGATAGAGAGATGAGGGAAATTTTATTTTCATCGGTAAAGGTTTAATGGCTTCGCAAACATTCTTTTAATTTCATGAATTGTTCGTTGGGACTTGTTTTGGCATCTCAAACAATCTATACTAAAAAGAGTTTCAAAGAAATAAACCAATAACTACATGGGGTGCAAGAGGATTCCTCACATTAATGAGAGGGAAATAAAAATATAGATTCGTGAGTTTGGGAATTGAATTGGGGACCCAAGAAACAAGTCTGAATTCCAAACTCCAAACGAGGTACAACTAATACCTAGCTTAGAGACATGAAAAAACAACCAATTCCCAACAACACAAGTGATATTTTTGGATTTGATAACCATGTAACTTTTATTTTGTTAATGTTAAGAGTCATACCCATATTAAAACAAGAATCCTTGAGAATTTTTAGTTACTTGTCAAGATCATAGGAAATCCTAGCCATAAAAACAATATCATATTGATACTTTTATATCCTTTATACATTCAAATATAAACATGATATCTTAAATATTATTTTAATATAATTATTTAATTCATTCCATAAAACTTGTTTATATTAACAACTTGTAATGATCAAAATACGTAAATTATTTTTCTTTTTCTTTATAAACAAACCTATTTGTGAAAATAAAAAATACATGCCAATAATATAAACTATAAAAATTATAAGTTATATTAAAAATTATTTGATCATTATACTCCTAACACTAGAAAAACAAAAACATCTAACACACAAGACTAAAAAATAACTACAATTTTTTAAATGATTCATATGGAAAAACAATATCTTTGGATGGCAAGTAGTGCTACTTGCTTTGTATGAAAAACAATATATTAGTAGTGCCACTTGAGTCTCACTCCACCATAGTAGCAATCTTCACCATAGATAATTGTATGTTTAATGCTTCATATGAAAAACAATATCTTAGGACTAGGTCGCAAGTATTTTCACTTGTTTCTAAGTCCACAATACCTTATGACTACCACTTTCTTCTAACTCCACAATACCTTAGGAGAGCAATTACTGCTACTTGCTTAATATGAAAAACAATATCTAAACAATGCTTCTAACTCCAGCATGTAGTAATCTCTACCATAAATTTTTTTATGTGTAATGCTTCTCGTATTATGGGTGTATTGGTTTACAAATACAGAATGATCACTAGACTCCCCTTCTGTGGTTGAGCTATCCCAGAAATGGCAATTAAGCGGGAGAGGATCTTCAAAAGTTTCCTCTTCAGTTCCAGGCTGCTCAGATTCATGATTGTCATCCGACTCTTGATTGGTCGAGGAATCAGGCAAGGCATAAACAACCCTTATAGTATTGAAAACTTCCTCATTAGTTGATATGTCAGGTGGAGTGTTTTACCTGGCGTTCGGGGATGTAAATGGCCGGTTTGGGGTCTTGAAATTCCCTCTGTTTGAAGTACCCTCCCTGTTGTTTCTGTTCAATATCACCACTTCATTTGTAAGAGAACTAATTGCCTGTTGTAATTTTTCTACATCAAAAGCAGGGGCATCTCTTTTATCTGTGTTAGTTCTAGCAGGGGTTTCATTGCGTTTACGAAGGGAACCATCAGTTTTTCCATTATTTTCTGGCTCAAACTTCAACGAATTATTCTCAACCTTTATTGCTTCATCAAAGGTTTCAACTAATGTGATTTTACCAGCTTGTTTCACAAACATACCCAGGTATTTAGGTAAGGCTGAAGCATAATTCTCGATTATGATATCTTCTGGAGGTTGGGAGGCCATTGGTATCTTATTCAAGAGAGTAAGGAAATGCTGATTCAAATCCTTTATCCTTTATTTGCTCTCCATCTTAATTCTATCCAATTCTAGTGCTAACACAACAGGGGTTTTATCTTCACCAAACTTGTTCAGGAATGCTTGACTAAAATCACTCCAGCTTGTTATGGATCCTTTTGTTAGGGAAAAGTACCAAACTGCAGCCTTTCCTTCGAAATTTAAAGGGAATAGTTGACATACCGCATCCTCATGCTGGACATTCATAGTTTGAACAGCCAGGATGAACTTGTCAATGTGATTTTTGGCTAAGCCCTTATCATCTGGGTCAAATTTAGGTAGCAGTTTATCAGGGTGTTTGGGTAGGTTCTGCTGTAGTCCAGGCATATCAACAACATCGTGTCATAACCATGGTCTATCAGCATTAGGGTTACCCTGATCACGGTCACCCATTTCTAGATCGGATCCTAAGTCTGACGAATACTCGTTGTTATGGTCACAGGGACTATCTGGTGGTGATTCAGGAGGTGAAGGAGGTAGATCAGATTCACTTGCAGATAACAATCGTCGAGAAGTGTTTTAACCAGCCACTCCTCTCAACAGATCACTAAGGTGATAATTAGGAGTCCCTATCAATGGTTTAAGAGGCTCTTCTCCAATCTGATCAGCAGCTGACTCAGTCACTGCCAAGGTTTGGAAATGAGTTCTGCTCGGTAGTCTGAAATTAATCGGAGGGATCCCTGTTTGGCGAGAATAGGATCTAGTTAAGATTCTACATGATTCCTCTAAAGTTTGACTTATCTATTCTGAGGAAACTGGTGAGACATTTGGGTCTCTCTCAATAATGGTCCTAACTATATCTAAAAATGGATTATTTACAGTTTCAGGTCATGATGTAGAGACCGGGGTAGACAACGTTCCAAAACTTGTGAGGGAGGAAGTAGGTTGATTACTGGTAGGAGCATTATTTGATCGATCAGCCATTAACCTTAGCTCAGGCCCTCCTTCTAGCGCCATTTGTTGGTCGTTTCTACTGACCTATGGCCAACAACTGAAAAACATCCCACACACTTGACTTACTGCAATCTTGTGTGTGGTTGGAGTGTCTGTCTCTCACAGGATAAAGGCCCTGCTTCCTATAAAATGTGCTCTCAAGGTAGAGAGTCTCTTGAGGTGTAGGTGGTAAGTTTTACTTAATCAAACCTTCGTACAAATCAAAATATTTAATCTAAATAACCAACTAGTATTGACAAATACCCTAGGCTAAGGACAAAAAAATAATAGTAGCTCCTAATCCTATTCTATAATGACCTAGATGCAAGTTAACTATCCCAAACTGGGTGCTTGAATTAATACTCTGATAACAGGTTTTATTATAAAAAATGATCTATAATTCTGCAATGTTAGAAAATCCCACAATCAACAGAAATAGATCTGAATCAACTTACAATAAAACAACATATTATCATAAGTTAATTTGAACATGAAATAAAACCTGTAATCAAAATAGATTTAACATAGTATTGAAACATGAAAAGTACACTCAGATACTAACGTAGAGATGAAACAAAGTCAGCTCACACAGTTAGTACCTCATACAACACAATTTCATAATCAACTGAAAAAAATCATGAAGAAACTCATTTACTTTTCCATATGACAATGAATCATTCACATTTCAACACTATGACCTTCATTCAGAATCCATTAAAGAGTACTTTCACATATACTATAAGGATACATATATATGAAAAGGAAATTCATCATAGGAGAAACAACATTAAGACAACATGAAATGACTGACAGACTTAGCTAATGTCTTCAGAATTTCTGTAAAATCCAGTAGTCTTCAGAAATAGTTCTAAAGGAATACAAGCATAACAGAATAATATTAAAGAACTGTAATGTATTTGTTCTCCACAAGTTTTAGGACTCGAACCCATTACTTCAGTTTAGAGGTTGCTTATAAAGGAAACTAAAAACTACAACTGATTAACTAAAATTCCTATTCCTCAGGAATTATGTGGATTTTATCCAAATATGGTCCAACCATGACCAAAATCATAGGCATGCTGTTACAAAACCATCTGGAGAGAAAAATACGCCAAAAAGATTAACTTATTGGATAAAATCCAGCGTTATACTCTCCAAATCGTGATAACACCATATTGGATAATCCAGGCTAATAAAGGCTTAGGAACAAAAATGTAGCAATCACAGAGCATCAATCAGTTGCATTCCCGAAACATCCTTCATTGAGTAATCATGCATAGTCAAAAGAGCACAAATGTAGGCCAGCATCCAGCTTTATCTCAACAGCTTCATTAAAACCTGTGAATGTTCAACAGAAATCTGTTTAGCAAGATCCAATAATGATCATATAAACATGAACGAGATGTCTACAGAATTTTAATTATGTAGATGTCTCTATTTAAGAATTAAACCATGTACTAAAATCTAAAGACTGACAAAGCTGAAATATCACTAACCTGTGAAGGCCTATTCAAAATCCCCTGTATGCATAATTTGAAGATTCAAAAAACAAAATTTAGAAGTCATTGCAGAAACAAAATATCAAGTTTTTAAAGCTGATTCGACTGATAATCGAATTGGTACACTCCTCCTGGATTCATCCAGTTTAGCTCTGAACCTGATAGCTCTGATCCTATTAATCCTGTTCTTCTTCTTCAACTTTTGATTCTTCAACAGAATCTTCTTAATCAGTTCTTTGTATTTCAACTTATTTCCTCTCAGCACATCCCACTTCTCAATCTAGGAGATAAATTCAGTTTTTAAACCTGTGATTTCCTCCATGGCAATTGTTTGTACAACCTGTGTTCCTTTAAATCTGTTTGTAGGGAGGAAATCACTTGGGCATGAGGATTTGGATCAATTTCATATTTTGACTCTCTATTCTTGTTTATTCGGGCTTCCTCGGCTAGGTAAGGTTTTCTATCAATTTCTTGATCACACTCGTGGTTCACTTGCTGACTGTCAACAACCTCATTTGCAGAAACAGACACGTACTTAAGATCTAGAACAGATGGGCCTATGGGAACTATATTTGGGCGAATTTCTGAGGAGTCACTTACCTCAACAACCGAGATATCCCCAATACTCAAATTTCTCCTGGCAAGCAAAGCGGCTGTCATGCTGCATGTAGTCTTACGTATAGCCCGATTGCTCATCGCTCGGCTAGTCTGATCTTCAGCCTCTGTCTGCTTTATGCCAACCTGTGAATGAGAAGGATTCTTGTTTCGACAGGTTATGGGGATTGGGGGTTTCCTCATTCGATCTCAAGAATTATGAGCAGGAAATTCAACATTAGTTTCAACCTTAACTTTTACATCATCGAAACTTAGAGTTTGGCCAAGTGAAAACATTTCATCACCCAAATCATCCTGAGAAACAGAGTCCTCAAGTTTAGGCTCGGCTTCCTCATTGTTTACACGCCTACATCTAACCCTAGGCCTCTGTTTGGGCCATTCCTCATTAGCACCGAACCTATTTTGCACAAGGAAGGAATCCTAGGTTTCACCTACTTCTTCTAGTCGACAGGACACAAGGATTTTAATTAACCCATGATGGAATAAACTCCTTTTTTATCCCCAACATTAGTCTGATAGGTGGATGCCATTTTGTGCAAACTATTCAAAAATAAATAAGGCATATTCACCGGGTATCCTCTGAATATCATCAACAATCGAAGGTGATAAAATTGTGTTTGACACAACCTACGTTCACAAGTAACATACCTGATGATTAGCTCCAATAAAGCCCACCATTTCTTCATTAACAATCTGAATGGGAAGCCGGATTTAAACTTAGTTTGGCGATGAGCTGGGGTAAGAAACCCTTTCCAATCATCATTTTTAATATGTTTTCCTTTGTACCACCACTCGCCGGTTTGTGGCAACCCAATAGCTCGAGAAATAAATTCCTCAGTCAGGCTAAGCTCGACATCTCCAACATGTGCATTAACCCCATCGAATGACTCTGCAAATGCCTTGGATACTGCCATATTGAAACCGGAAAATTTTTGTAAGAATCCCAGCCACCCAAACCTTAATACTACCTCTCGACACTCAGGGGCCGCATGTAGATACTCATCACCTATAAGCTCGAACCTCGACACCGGAGCCATGGCAGCAGAAAAACAAACCCCTAGGATTTTCAAAAAATAGATTAAAAGATACAATCGATTTATCAACAGTCTAAGCATTACCATCAATATTCTGAAATGCCCTATTCTATCAAAACTTTGCAAATCTCCTTGTAAGTTCATCATAACGCGAATTGGCAGATAAAAGATATTTTGAAAATAACTTACCAAAACATGATGGGCTGCGGGGGAGTCAAGCAAGCGAGTTATTAAGAGTGATGTTTGTATGATGAAATATTGACAGATGGCAACCTTCATGCGAAACGAATACCAAAACCCTAGCTTCACCATAACTTCAGCGTTGATTGCTATTTCATAATGTCATGATGATGTAGACTAGCTCATGTTTTTTAACACATGATCAAATGGTTTTCAAAACCCCAATCCTTCATTCATCAAATAAAATCATAATAATGTGATCACCTAAGGAGATAATCAACAACTTAGGATCAAGGTCATTATAAAAAAAAATGATCACGAAATAATTTATAATGTAACGAGACCAATGTCAAAACCTAAAAATTGACTTTAGACCTTCATGACGGGCTTTGATACTAACTCATTTCATAAATACAAATTTGAAATAAGGATAAGCATATAGTATAGTAGGGTTCATGAAGATCATATTAAATCCACTTTAAAACTTATGACAAACGAGATAAGATAAATAATTCAGAAATGATGAAGCTTCACCAGATTTCCTATATGAACCAAACCATAACAGTTATCACACCATGTAGTGATTAGTTTGAATTAATAATTTATAAATTCATTTGATTTTAATCATACATGAGTGATAAGTGGAAAAATAGGAGCTACTAATCTTCTGTAATTATAGTTCTCGAGATGATCGACAGAAATGAGGAATTAAGATCATGAGAGTCGAAGTTTGCCATAATTGATGACAATCTCAGCGAATCAATCAATCAAGTAAGCTTCTATTGGGAGTTCCTTAAGAATCAAAGATTCTTAGGGCACTCCTAAGATATCCATGATGAGTGTTGATCCAGGAAAAAACAACAAATATTGTTCAAAAGATTATCAATCTCCAAATTATTTGTGTTCAAAAATGCTTCGAAGGGTGTTGCTTTCCAACACACCGCTTATGGAACACAGGATACAGGTGGTGTGAGCAATGTACCGCTCATGGGACACAAGGAAAGCGCGGTGTTGAGTTTTTTCATGTAATATTGATAAATAGCATAGGTTTCGACTCCAAGTACTGGGATTAAGGGCAAACAAGGTCTTATCACATGGTGGTGATAGGATTTGGGTATAACAAACTTAGGTGCACGCATACGGTATGGGGCTTTTGAGGCCGGAACTGATCGTGGGGTGAGTTTGATGGAGAAGTCTAGGTCTCATTTCGGAGGTAATCGAGGGATTTCCTTGGGAAACACGTCCTTGAATTCTTCAAGAATGGGGAAGTCTTCTATGTGTTATTCTCTATCAGACTCTATGTCTTGGATGTTTACTGCAAGCAACTTGTAGCCTTTCCTAATGCATTTCTTTGCTTGTAAGGTAGATATTTTTCTTACAGAAAATTTCTTTGGAATTCCCTAAACCTTCACTTGGTTCCCTATGGTATGAGTACACAAGATAGACTTGTGCATATATAAAAGAACACCTAAAGATAAAAGAAACACCTTAAGATAAAATAACTTGTAAAATTTGTGATATAGGAGAGGTCGATGATAAATACTATTTCATTTTTTCATGCCCCATCCTAACAATATAATTCACATAAATTTATCCAATTTTATAATTTAATTACTCTTAAGAACTAGTTATGATGAGTATGGTGATTAACTTCCATTGAGACCAACTTTGGTCTATCTCACTTTTAAAAAGGTAAGGAATCACTTAGTTTTCTTTAGAATTTATATTTTTGTGATTGAAAAACTTTAAGAGAAGCATTCCTAGCTCACCATCATTGTTATGGGTTAAAGGTTAGTATAAGAAAAAAATTTGAAATTGAAATCTAATGTGACTTTATGTACAACATTTTAAGAGAAAGATATTTTCATGTTCAACCCTCATAGTGTCAAGGATGACAAATTATACCAAAATGTTTTACAAATTGTCTAACACTATATTTCACTTTGAATATCCTCAGAGTTTGTTCTTATTTTAGCAATGTAAAATATAGATACTTTTGATATTCTATATTGGCGTTGATCACGTCCTCATATTTTCTTAATTTTCTCTTATCATCTAATACTTTTATTAAAAAAATGTTATAGATTTCTATTAAAAAAGTTTATATATATATATATAAGTGTGATCACCAAAAATTTATAAACATAAAAATAAGTAAATAAGTAATACTGTTCTTAATGTAGCTTTTATAAGTGTTTAAAAGATTGATTTGAGTATATATCCAAAAGTAGATATTAAAAGAATTTCTTTTTACATAACATAACAACAAGGAGTTATTGAAATGAATAGACATAGGCTCCATCATCTGTGATATTTTTTTTCGTCATCCAAAGCAGTTATTGAAATGAATACACATAACCTCCTTCATCTATGATATTTGGTTTCGTCATCCATAGTGAGTGATGGAGTAAAACCAAGTGAGTACTTATGGTTGGAGGCTATTGAATAATCACCTTTAAGAATTTCATCCACGATGGCCTTCAAGGATATGCATTCAAATTCCAAGGGTTGAATTTGACCTTTTTATTACATGATAGTGGCCCGTAACTCAATTCAATATAAGTTGCATTTTCATTGCTATGCACAATATTGGATAGAGAGATGAGGGAAGTTTTAAATTTTCATCGGTAAAGGTTTAATGGCTTCTCAACATTCTTTTAATTTCATGAATTGTTTGTTGGGACTTGTTTTGGCATCTGAGACAATATATACTAAAAAGAGTTTCAAAGAAATAAACCAATAACTATATGGGGTGCAAGAGGATTCCTCACATTAATGGGAGAGAAATAAAAATATAGATTCGTGAGTTTGGGAATTGAATTGGGGACCCAAGAAACAAGTCTGAATTCCAAATTCCAAATGAGGTACAACTAATACTTAGCTTAGAGACATGAAAAAACAACCAATTCCCAACAACATAAGTGATATTTTTGAATTTGATTACCATGTAACTTTTATTTTGTTAGTGTTAAGAGTCACACCCATATTAAAAGAAGAATCCTTGAGAATTTTTAGTTACTTGTCAAGATCATAGGAAATCCTAGCCATAAAAACAATATCATATTGATACTTTTATTTCCTTTATACATTCAAGTATAGACATGATATCTTAAATATTATTCTAATATAATTATTTAATTCATTCCATAAAAGTTGTTCATATTAACAACTTGTAATGATCAACATACTTAAATTATTTTTCTTTTTCTTTATAAACAAACCTATTTGTAAAAATAAAAAATACAATCCAATAATATAAAGTATAAAAATTATAAGTTATATAAAAAATTATTTGATCATTATACTCCTGACACTAAAAAACAAAAGCATCTAACACACTAACTGAAAAATAACTACACTTGTTTTAATGCTTCATATGGAAAAACAATATCTTTGGATGGCAAGTAGTGCTACTTGCTTTGTATGAAAAACAGTATCTTAATAGTGCCACTTGCCTCTCACTCAACCATAGTAGCAATCTTCACCATAGATAATTCTATGTTTAATGCTTCATATGAAAAACTATATCTTAGGACTAGGTGGCAAGTATTGCCACTTGTTTCTAACTCCACAATACCTTATGACTGCCACTTTCTTCTAACTCCACAATACCTTAGGAGAGCAATTACTGCTACTTGCTTAATATGAAAAACAATATCTGAACAGTGCTTCTAACTCCAGCATGTAGTAATCTCTACCATAAAGAATTTTATGTGTGATGCTTCATATGAAAAGCGATAGCTTAGGACTGCAAGTACTGCCAGTTGCTTCTTACCCCAGCTGATATCGCATTAAGCATAAATGAAGAAGAATACACAAACCTTCCATGACGAGATATCATGGAAACATAGATGGGGAGAGGCCTTTTAAAGAAGCTTTCAATCATATAATTTCCCCTTTTTCTAGAGCTTGAATATGTTTGCCTGATTTCAACTAATTGCCTTGAGACTCTATCATATTCTACTCGATCATCACGATCACCAAGAAGATAACTGCCAATGCCCCACTTAATCCAAACCAAAGCTTGTAAAATACTATATATCCATTTCTCTGCAAAACCTTTATTTACCCACAAACTTAAAAATGCAATGCACCCAATTTCCAAAACCATTGCTCCCAAAAACATAAAAAATCTTTCTTGCCCTTTTAAAAATTATATCTTGCTTTGAGATGAGTGGATCTAAATACAAAGCTACCAAGGTTACCAAGTCCATGCAGAAAGCAATACCGATGCCTATTAATATGACGACAACTCCAGGTTTAGACGGGGGCTTGAAATGTACTCCATACCATTGACTAGCTGCGCCTCCTTCCAATGCAATAAGAACAGCCCAACCTAAAGAGCAAATTAAGTTCACAGAACCCAGTTCATATGCTACGTTTCTCACGTTAATAATGCTTCCTCTAAAGCTTAGGACCTGGCAAACACGGTTCTGGTTATAGGTGACCCACGCTTCATGTAAAAATGCATTGGCAGCCAAGCCAGTTTCTTTACTGTCAACTATATAATCCCTGACGGCCCTTCTAGCTACTAGAGCGCTAGAGAAACCATCCACCCTTAACCAGCCAGTTAGTAGAAGGTTCAGCAATACTTCAACGATCCTTGGAATCCAAAATGATTTGTAGTAGTTGTGTTAATGATGATGATGATTGTCCTCTGCCTTCGATGTATTTTTGCATGGCATCCGAAGCCATGACTCTGACTTCTCTTGCTACCTTCTCTTTAGACCTCATAAATCTGATCAACAGCTTTGTCCAATCATCATCGCGTGCTACACGCAGTGTAATGCAGACGCAACTGCGCTCTCTCGGATGTTTGTTTAGGTAATCAAGTATTTCACAAACTGCATCAGAGCTCGAATTTGTGTTGCGACCTTGATTACTTTCATGGCAGCTTTTTTTCAGGCAGTTCGAACATGGCAGTAGGTACAGGGAATCAGGCAGCTGTTTGAGTGTTCCGGGCATCATTTACCTGTGATCTCTTCCTTCTCTGTCCATAATACAATGCAACCGCAATCAACATCACATATCAAGAAAGGCTCTTTCTTGACGACTCCAGATTTTATTGCAGAACGTAGAGGAAGGCATTTCAGTAGGATGGTTTGCACACCATGGGAATGGTGGACATACGTCATGAATTGCGTGATGGAAGGATTGAACGGTTGTTCCCACGATAAGATTATAACGGCAGCATCGTCATATATCCCTTCCTGTAACGTTGTCAGTCCAGTCTCATTTATTTTCTTCAGCTTGGGACCTCTGTTAGTGGCCAAAACATCTCTCGCAGCCATCTCCAAATCGAGCCTTTCTCTTAATATACTTGTAACAAAAACTGCTAAATTTCCTAAGCTCACAATTTCTTGACCAGGAAAATTTACAGATCCACTTACAACTCCACTGAATTCGAACTGTGCTAAAGCAATACCAGAGAGCCATGCCAACCATACAACCAAGTTTAGAAAGAACAGTTGCATCCTGTATCGTATTCCGTGCCATTCCTTGAATACACCCATTTCAGATTACAATGCAATTGCAGTTTTCCCAGACTCTGGAATACCAAAAACTACAGTCAATCGATTGTTTCGAATCCCTAATATTTTTCTCTATGAGCCAATCGATTGTTTCGAAACCCTACGATATTTCTCTATGACCCAATCGATTGTTTCGCTCTTCTAAGAAGCCAAGCAGTACTCAATTTGTACAGTGAAGGAGGAAGAAGAAGGCAATAACGTGAAGAATAAATAGGGTACGTAAGTTACACAGAAAGAATAAATATCAAAGAAAATAGAACAACTCTAGGGTTATCTCTACTATATTTCTCTATGAGCCAATCGATTATTTCGAAACCCTACTATATGTCTCTATGAACCAATCAATTGTTTCGAAACCCTATGGAATACCAAAAGCTACAGTCAATCCAAAATGGAATCCAAAATGATGGAGGAAGAAGAAGTCAATAGCGTAAAGAATAAGTAGGGTTACACCGAAAGAATAAATATCAAAGAAAATAGAACAAGTAAGTATAGGGTTATCTCTAAAAATTAAAAATATTAGTTAATATATTTAAATTGAATTAATAAAAATAATGTAGTATTTTTTAATATATTTAAATAAATTAAACTAATTATTGAAAATGAATACAAAATAAAAAGTCAATATGTGATATTTTCTAAGAAATTAAGATAATAATTGCTTATTGAACTTAAGATATTCAAAAATATTGAATTAATATTTTTAATCTCTTGAAATATTTAAATAATTAGAATGATTATTGGACATGGATATAAATTTCGAATTAATGTTTTGAAAGATTCGAAAAAATGACAGGAAGTTTATCGTTGATCTCTTGAAATATTTAAAATTTTCGAATTAATATTTTGAAAGATTCGAAGAAATTGCAGGAAGTTTATCGTTGATCTTTTGAATCATTTAAAATAATTAGAATGATTCTTGGATATGGATATAAATTGCGAATTAATATTTGGAAAGATTCGAAGAAATTGCAGGATTGAAATATTTAAAGCAATTAAAATGATTATTGGACATGGATATAAATTTCGATTTAATATTTCGAAAGATTCGAAGAAATTGCAGGAAGTTTATCATTGACTTTTTACTAGAGCATTATGAAAAAATCAAAATAATTAGTTAATAATTTCATAGAGTCTAAGTATTTAAAATAATAATAAATATAATATAAAATTAAATAATTAGTAAATATAACTAATTGCATAGAGTCTAAGTAATTAAAATAACCATAAATATAATCTAAAATTAAATAATTAGTGAATATAAAACTATGATGTTTGTTGATGTTTATAAAAGTCTATTATTGAATTCCATGTCAAAGTCATTTGAAAGATTTATAATGATTAAGTCTATTTTGTTATTATTGAATTCCAATTTACAATTATTTGAAAGATTTTAAAGAAGTAATCATTTGAAAGATTTATAATGATTAAGTCTATTTTGTTATTATTGAATTCCAATTTACAATTATTTGAAAGATTTTAAAGAAGTAATCATTTGAAAGATTTATAATGATTAAGTCTATTTTGTTATTATTGAATTCCAATTTACAATTATTTGAAAGATTTTAAAGAAGTAATCATTTGAAAGATTTATAATGATTAAGTCTATTTTGTTATTATTGAATTCCAATTTACAATTATTTGAAAGATTTTAAAGAAGTAAAGTTAGTGTTTTAGAAAAAATATAGGTTTATTTTGCAAATGGATAGGGAAGCATGTATCTTGCAGCTATCTTGAAAGCCAATTTTAATGAGGCATGTATCTTTCAGTTACATTGAAAGCTAATTTGGTTTGTTTTTTTTCATTAAATTGGTTTAAAATTAGACATATAATAATGCATGTATCTTGCAGCCACCTTGAAAAACAATTTAGTTTGTTTTTTTCATTATGTTGGTTTAAAATTAGATATATTACTATTAATAAAATATTATTAATATTAACAAATGGAGATGTCTAAAAGTTTGACTATTTAGATGGCACATCAAGTTTTTTAAGAGTTTTGTATTTTTTTTTTTGCAAAATCATAATGTAACTATGTTTTAATCTCAATTTTGATTATAGAAATGGATTCAGCACCCTTAACAATCCATCATAGGAATCCAAAATTAAAAATCTTAACAACAATAACCTATATTTTTAAAAATTCTAAGTGGATTTTATCAAAATCATGCGAGAAAAATTACCATATTCGACCCAAATGGTGGAAATAATATTAATATTAATATTATGAGATATTATTAACATGATTAATATTAGTATTAAGAAATAATATTAATATTAATGTTTGTTTTAAAAAATATTAATTCTTTTTAAGGTATCAATATTAATGTTGATACTAATTTAACCACTAATAATAGAGTGTCGTGCCTACACCTCACTTCCTCTTAGAGTGCCCTGCCTACACCCACATTAGATCTCATATTCATAATCTTTGTTGCAATACCAACCTTCTTAGCCTTTTAACTTGTCAAAATTATAGTGAGCTCGGAAGCTTCTCTCCAAGCTCTTTGAGCATAGAAATACAATTTTAAAACAAACTAAATAATGACTTTCTTTAAGTCCAATAGACCAAAGTTTGGTAGGGGACTTTAACCACCACCAGCATCATCACTATTATTAATTTTATGAATGAGAATATTAATGTTGTCAATTTTAATTAATATTAATCTCTTGTTATTGCTAATATTTTTTGTGGAATGATAGAAATTATATTAAAACTGAGATAATAATAGAGATAATGTACAAAATTTTAATCAATACTATTCTCTTGTTATTGTTAATATTGATTTTTGTGGGAGGCTAGAAAATATATTAAAACCGAGATAATGTACAAAAATAGAAAGGATAAGCTTAAGAAAAAAATAACTAGGTTTCTTATAATGGATCATATAGCGGAGAAGAATTTGAATAACAAAACACAAAAAAATTGTCCCTACTAAGATATTAAAACCATAGATATAATCGTCTAATGAGATAACAAAAGAAAAATAGAAATATGACAACCACCAAAAGCTTATTAGTCGTCATCGTGGATGTCAAAGAGTCCACGGGATGGCACATAGGGTCCTATCAACATCTTCTTGTGATAACACCCCATTTGGGGACGATGAATCCACACTCTCCCGATCTTGATGCTCACACCATACAAATCAGTCCTTTGAATCCAATGCCTCACACAAAGAATGGAAAAGTGAGTTCTTTAATGAGAACCATGTTGCAGCTATATTTTGGTCTTTACGAGTGACACCTTGGTTGGCTAAGTAGTTTTCCATAACATGATGGGGGATAAGAGTCGAGTTGTTTGTCTCTTTCGCTTACTTTCAAGGAGAAAATTTTGAAAATTTTGAGTTAGCTTAAAAGAGGGAGACCATTTTTGAAGCCCTTAAAGCATATCAATGATATAGGAATTTCCCTCACCAATAACTCGATCAAATCCCTCACCATATTCAATGAAAAGTCGCATATGAATGGCATGATTTTTAATAGAATTGTTAGATTATTTTTCATGATAAATATGACAAATGATTTTGTCCTTATTCATTAGAGGAAATTTGGGGTCTAAAATGGGCCTTATAAAAAAACGCGCCAACAACAAATTTTGTGAGTTGGAATTCAAGAACCAATAGAATTTCAATAAAATGAGTCAACCATAATGGTTGAATTGACATGTTTGTCATAAAAGAAAACTACTTTTTTTGTTCGTATTTTCGACATATCTCCATGTCTTTTTACTCAAATTTCAAGTAGGAGAGCTCGTTGGATGCAGAATTAAATTCCGCATCCAACGAGTACCCACACTGCATACTTTTGACGGACCCTGCTACCCCAAAAACAAGAAATACCTAAAAAAACGTGATGATGATGTCATCATCACGTTTTTTCAGGTATTTCTTGTTTTTTTAATTCCGCATCCAACGAGTACCCACACTGCATACTTTTGACGGACCCTGCTACCCCAAAAACAAGAAATACCTGAAAAAACGTGATGATCATCATCACGTTTTTTCAAGTATTTCTTGTTTTTGGGGTAGCAGGGTCTGTCAAAAGTATACGTTTTTTCAGGTATTTCTTGTTTTTGGGGTAGCAAGATCCGTCAAAAGTATGTAGTGTGGGTACTCGTTGGATGCGGAATTAAATTCCACATCCAACAAGCTCTCCCGCTCAGAATTTGAGTAAATACATAGGGAGATATGTCGAAAATACGAACACAAAAAGTAGTTTTTTTCATTCTTCCTCCAAAATTAATAATTATTATTTTATTATTTTAACTATTATTTTATTATTTTCCTTAGGAGGCCCATTTTAGACCCCAAATTTCCTCTAATGATGAAAAAATCCTCCATAACTAAGATGCTTGTTTTCCCTTTGATTACAAGTACACTGAAAACGATCGTTGCTTGTGTAATTCATATGCGGTTAGAAGAGAGGGAATTCCATAAGCTTGGGAAGACACGAGGGGATGAACTTGTAGGCAATACCGGTGGCTAAATCTAGTGCCCCATCAAAAAATGCAAAAAATGTCTTTCCAATAGTGCACCATTTTGAGTTTGCAATCATTATGGCATGCATGCTTATTGGCGTCAAACTCTAGTTAATTTCCCATGCATGGCATTTTATTTCCAAGTGTCCTTCGAGAGGAGGTATATTGACCATTTGTAACTTACTAGAATCCTTTTTGTTGTACCAGATCCTTATTACTCCAAGCAACATCCCACATAAAATACACTTGACTAGAACCTGTGAGACGAATGCAGTTGTTATCCTTGATATTTGTGATACCCCCATGACATTACTTTTATTTTCTTGTATTTTTGAGAATTGTTTTGATGTAATCATTTATTAAAAAACTGAAAGACTCAAAGTGACATTTGCACAACAAACTAATTTTTTTTATATAATTATATATAAATAAAAGAAAATGGCACTTCGAGAATTCAGCTACATGACGGGACACCACCATGGCACAAGAGGACATGTGTAAGAAAGCTAGAGAGATCTTTCACAATCAAATCCAATCTAAAAAATAAAAAACCAGGCAAGATCCTAAACCACAGAGATTTATGGATTGATTGAAGATTTGATTGGGAAAAAGCTATATTATATATTGGTGCACTGGGATAGCATGGGACACCATTTTGTGCACACAGAAAAGATGTTGAGGGCATGTGTTGAGTGTTTCTCTCTTCCATAATTTGATCATTAAACTTGTTACGGAGTTGAGGACAAAGTGGTGAGTGCAATTTTTTCTTGTTGTTATCAAATGCATGGTGGTGATATCCATATCGGAAGTGGAGTTAAGCTAGCTGTGGTGCTAATGTATTTTATGGTTGGTAGGAGTCGATTCTCCAAGTAGTAATTTTCGACATCATTTTCAATTATTTTTGAATTCTATGGAATAGATTGTGTAGAGTATGGTTTTAAATATAAACTATAGATCCAATCCCTATATATGATTTACCATCTATGTATCTGACCGATGGAAATATGTTTGATGTTCACAATCAAATTCAAATTTTTGCATATGTTTTCATTGTTTCCATTGTATGTGATTGATCTGAACAAATATGTTGATAATTACAATCAGATATAATGCTCTGCATACGATTTCAGTGTTGTGTAGTATACGATTGATCCCTAGAAAATATGTTTGATAATAAAAATCAAATCCAAAACTCTCCATATGATTCCTTTGTTGCGTGGCATACGATCGATCCTTAGGAACGTGTTTAATGAGAGTGATCATATCCAATCACTGCATATGAGTTACCATCAATATGTTTGATAATCACATTTAGATCCCGATCTCTGAAATTTTAACCAATGTATGCGTTAATTGTTCTTGACTATGTTTTGAACTGTTGTATGCATTCTTGTCTACGATTTGAATTGAATTTCATATCTGGAAGAGTGTGCTAAGCCATGTCTGTGTTAAACCCATATCTTTGACTGCATTTCAGATCCGGAAGTGTGTGTTAATCCAGGCATGCATTTTTTTTCCTTTATAAATTTTTATGTCTGCTTATGATCATATGTAAACCCTTTGCAAATGTTTTCCCCAATGTTGGGGTGTGATCTCGTTAATTTTTAGATTGGATCTTGTATGTGTTTTTGTTGAGTAACATATCGGATCGTGTATCTATTTTCTCTACCTGATCTGTCTGCATTTTTTTTAGGTAGAATATATTAGGCCGGAACTGCTTATTATAATACCAAATATTTACATAGATTCTATCTCTTCAACAATTCTAACAGTTTTTGTTTACTTTTCCTAAATTTTAGTTAAATGGGGTGTTCATAATTTTAATAAAGATGGGGGTTGTTATAGTGTCCATCCATGGAGCTGGGTTACACTTTTTGGCAAGGTGCTTCCGAAAAAAAAAAAGGTGTCTCAATCGAGTAATTTTTAAACCCTTGATCGAGGTATTAACACCTCGATCTAGTGTTTATCAAATGCTCGATCGAGGTTTTCTTAAACCCTCAATCAAGCTTCTGCTAAGCCCTCTATCGAGGTGTTAGAACCTCCATCGAGGGTTTAGCAGAAGCTCGATCGAAGCTTTAAGAAAACCTCGATTGAGGTGTTAAGACCTCGATCGAGCTACATACCTCTATCGAGGTCCCTATGCAAAAATAATTATAAAAAGAGGTCGCAAGGACTCGCAGCCTATTTTTTGTCATTTTATCCACATAGACCTCGACCGAGGCAGCTACAATGCAATCCACGGAGGCCGATGGAGCTTGGATCGACATGTAGAAAACCATAACACAACACATATCAATACACATTGAACTCATTGACAACTGAACCAGGCAGTTTAGGCCACTTGCTGCTTGCAATGTCTATTCAGGGAATATGGATTTATACACATACATGAGCTTCTCGAAAGTTCATTGTTGGTGAACCATCTATAGTCTAGAAGCTCCAAACTTCTGGAGAATTCGGACTATCAATGATTGATGTATGTCGATGGCTACAGTAAAGTTGACTCATTGGTCAACATTATCTTCAACAATTCCCCTTAATGTTGACCACGTAAAATACACATAGAACAACAAGGGTCACACCTTCCACTCTGGGTATTATGGAAAATTATGTACCCATTTACAACATATTTAGACACAACATTTACATCACGCTTTTGAGGTCTTTACACTATCCATTTCCTATCACAATGCATATCCATTTTCTTTGCTTTCAACATATCAAAGGAAAACAAACATTCAACTTTACAAATATGATAATAGACATGAGACTTCAACAACAAAAACTTATTTATGAAGTCCCTTTAGCCACTTTTCCTCTTTCATAAATCTGTACAACTAAACGAGCCCAATAATCTGTTTTTCTCAATTGTGCACTCCACATTTTTAGCTGTGAAAGATCTATCCATCCATAGTGTTTATGGAAAACATTTTTCTTCATATTCCATTCAACTCCATGCCATATATCTGTCCATTTCTCTTCTAAATAATTTTTGTATGGCTAATACTTTGGATTTTGAAATACACCATGTCTTTGTACTTATCTAACACCTTCACCTGCATTAACATTCTTAGAAAGTTCATTTGTAAAACCATTATCATTAGACTCATTTTTAACTTTATCATCATTGTATCCAAGACCCATGTATTTAGGTCTACTTTTAATGTCAATTGGTTCTATTCTTCCTTGCTCAAATTTTCCTAACCCTTTTCCTTTATATCCCATCTTTTGAAGTAGCTTGGAACCAATACCCTTAGTATGTCTTTCAAAAAGACAAATTTTCTTTTCATTGTACTCTAACTTTGATTCTTTTACACAATCTGTGATTGTGTGTGCATCAACACTTTTCTTTTTCGTTTCTTTTATCATCTCATCCTTTGTTGTTAATCATATTTTTTAACTCTTCAACCTTTTTTATCAATCCCACATTACTATTTGTGATATTTTCACACTTTTCTTGTAAACATTCATTATCCTCTTTTGCATTTGTGTTTTCTTTTCTTAGTTTTGCAACCTCCTTAATTAACCTTTGATTTAACTCTTGGAGGGTTGCAACTTGTTCTTTTAACTTCATGACATCTTCTTGATCAACCAATTTCCTAAACTGAGTCACTATTCTTATAAAGTGTTTTTAAAATTTTCCAAATCTCTGTGCCATCCTTATAATATTTAATTTCTTAAAAGACATCTTGAGTCACACAACATTTTAAAAATGCTCCAACTAATTTATTTCTCTTATCCCAATTTTCTAAATCTTCTTCACTTGTAGGGGCAGGCTCAATCCCAATTACTATTTAGTATGCATTTATAGAAATTAATGTAGATTCCACTTCATATACCCATTCATCCCAATTCTTTCCATCAAACTTGATTTCAGGTAAAGGTATAACAAAATCCATTTTTTTTGTTTGAACAAACCTCTCTTTTAATAATTTTTTTTGGATAATGAACTCACCAAGTACCATAATAAGACCCTCCAAACACCTTCAATGTTGGCATCCAAGCTGTCAGCATTCAATGACACATTGCCATACTCCCCAATAACAACAGAAATGTGGAGATCCAAACAAGTTAAAGAGGTTAAACAAGTTTAAGATATTTTTCACTTCTTACAATAACTGCCCATATACTTTAGATCACACGCAGCTATATCCATTAACATGCCCATATTAAGAAAATAACAAAGTCCAAATCTTCTATATAACATATCTAAAAATTGGCAGCTATCCACTATACTACTCATTTACATACACCATTACCAGATTTTAACCAAATTCTCCTCGAGGAAGTGATGTATGCTTTAGCTCCATATCATTCAACATTTTGGGCTATAGCTTGATCTCCATACAAATGACTGCTATAATTATTTCACATTGATAAGCACAAATCACAGGGGAGCTTGCTTCCTCAGGCATGAGTCTCCTGCACGAACCTACTCGCAAAGCTTCTCCTTTCCACCGATGTTCTCCAACTCTGGCTCAGAAATAACAACACGAAACAACAATCAACAATAGTTTATAGGAATTCCTTTCAGCCCAGCGCATATTGTAAGCATGTTACATACAACCTAGCATGAAACATAGAAACAATTCAACATTGCAAACAAATACAAACTGCCCAGCATTGATTGGCAGCTCTCCATCAGCCATGTGTCAGCCACGCAGATACTTCATCGACTCTATTTTCTTCATGCAGCTTCTTATTAGCATTGAGGGCAGCAGGAGCATCCCAATAGCCCAACATCAAACAAAGCTCAACACTGTGATGTGCACACAACTTATCAATCCTCCAAGCAACCAGCTACTTGCACATGCTCAACATCAACACATATCATTTCTTCAACCGACCACTTCACAACATTTCATAAACGATAGTTCATCCGCTCAGCATAGAAGAAAGAACCTCAGGGAGAGAGACCAACCCTCAATATCCGTAAACAACCCTCATCACACACGCCCAACATCATGCCGCTCTGATACCATGTAGAAAAACACAACACAACACATATCAATACACATTGAACTCATTGACAACTGAACCAGGCCATTTAGGCCACTTGCTGCTTGCAATGTCTATTCAAGGAATATGGATTTATACACATACATGAGCTTCTCGAAAGTTCATTGTCGGTGAACCATCTATAGTCTAGAAGCTCCAGACTTCTGGAGAATTTGGACTGTCCGTGATTGATGTATGTTGGTGGCTAAAGTAAAGTTGACCGGTTCGTCAACATTATCTTCAACACCACAAACAACCCAACCACCACCTTTAACCTTTCCCCACGATGGAGTAGGAGCAGAGAGTTAACATCCTAAACTAGATTTTTGAAATTTATATCAAATTTTACGTTTTTTTTGTTAAGTTTAAAAATTTTAAGTTAAAATTAAAAAAAAAAATTCTTATACATGTTTTGAGGTTAGTTTTTTTTGTTAAATATGTTTGAAATGTGTGCCAGCAAGCAAAAATGCTTTGCCCGATTTTTATAAAATTGTAATTTAAATTTGTTATTTATTTAAATTTTTTTTTGTTTTATATATATTTTATCAAGAGGTAGCGTTTATGTTGCTTGTTTAGTTTTGAAATGTGTACCGCACAAGAACAAATGTTGCCCAAATTTTTTCAATCCTGTGAAAAATATATGGAGGATTGAAAAAAATTCATAAGACACCAAGTAAACAGAACCTATATGAACCATATAGACAATTAATCAACCCTAGACCTGAGACAAATCATTAATTTTTTATAAAATTTTAATTTCAATTTGTTAAATTTAAACATTAAATTTATAGTTTTTTAATAAATATTTTTATCAACTGCAACTTTTATGCTACGGGTTTAATTTTTAAATGTTTGTAGAGGACCTTAAACCAACTGAGGCATTTATCTAAACAACCCATATATTTTAATTTAAATATTTTTATATATATTAAAATTTAAATAAATATATATTTATACATTTTTAAATATTAAAAAATTTATGTATTGTAAAATTGTATTATTAATTAATATGATTAATTAAGATATATAAAAATATTATTAATATTAGAATATATATATAGGTGATGTAATCGGAGAAACCACAGTATCGAAATGACCAAATCAACGTTTTGAATCCATATGAGGATCCATCATCAATACAAAGTCAAATGTGGAGAGAGTGAGAACCAATGTTAAATACTGGAGCTCGGTAGAAAGTCTAAGGTCGGCCGTGGAGACTAGGGTTTGCTAGGTCAAAAAGAATTTTTTTTTAATTTTATTTAATTTCAAAGTGTGCTGAAAAATTAATCTCTAAACCTATTTATCCCGAAAATGAAATGTTTATATTATCAAAAATTTTACAATGGTTAAATTAAGACAGTATTAAAATTTTTTTTATTAAGGAGAAATGTTGATATTATTTATTTATAACCCTACAGTTTTTAATTGATTTAAAAAAAACCTACCTAAAGCCCTAAAATTGTTAAAACCCTTTAAAACCTTAAGCTTTGAAATTTATTATTATTAATAACAATTTTAAAAACTTAAAGTTCTTAAATTTATTATTATTAATAACAAATTTGAAAACCTAATAATAAATTTAAAAACCCTAAAGTTATTAAATTTGTTATTATTAATGAATTTTAATTTTAATAATTTAAAAGTAAAATTGAAAGATCATTTTAAATTAGTTTAAAAACTTTAGGGTTTAAAAATAATTTAAAAACCTTTAAAATTCCTTTTAATTCTCCCTAAGTTTAGACATATTAAGAGGCATTAAAATTAAAATAAAATGTGTTATTAATAATAAGAAATTTAATCACTTTAGGATTTGAAAATTTATTATCAAGGTTTTTAAATTTGTTATTAATAATAATAAATTTAAAAACTTTAAGCTTTTTAAAATTATTATTAAAGTTTTTAAAAATTTAACAAATCCTAAAATTAAGCTAAAATAAACACCTTTCAATGAAAATTTAATTATAATTAAAATTCATTAATAAATTTAATAACTTTAGGTTTTTAAATTTATTATGTGGTTTTTAAAATTGTTTTTAATAATAATAAATTTAAAAACTTTAGGTTTTTAAATTTATTATTAAGGGTTTTTAAAAATTGTTAGTAATAATATTAAATTTAAAACTTTAGGTTTTAAATGGTTTTAAAACTTTAGGGCTTTTAAAATCAATTTAAAAACTTTAGGGTTTGAAAATAATTTTAAAAATCAACATTTCAACCTTTGAAATCCTAAAATTAAGCTTAATTAAAATTAAAATTAATTAAAGCTTAATTATAATTAAAATTAAAATTCATTAATAATAACAAATTTTATAATTTTAGGGTTTTTAAATTTATTATTAGGATTTCAAATTTGTTATTAATAATAATAAATTTAAGAACTTTAAGTTTTTAAAATTGTTATTAATAATAATAAATTTTAAACTTTAGGGTTTTAAAGGGTTTTAAAATTTTTAGGGCTTTAGGTAGGTTTTTTTAAAATCAATTATAAACTTAGGGTTATAAATAATTAATATCAACATTTCTCCTTAATAAAAAAATTTAATACTGTCTTAATTTAGCCATTGTAAAAATTTTAATAATATAAACATTTCCTTTTCGAGATAAATAGGTTTAGAGATTAATTTTTCCCCACACTTTGAAATTAAATAAAATTAAAAAAAAAAAAAATTTGACCTAGCAAACCCTAGTCTCCGCGGCGGACCTTAGACTTTCTACCGAGCTCCAGTATTTAACATTGGTTCTCACTCTCTCCACATTTGACTTTGTCCCGATGATGGATCGTGATATAGATTCGAAACGTCGATTTGGTCATTTCGATACTGTGGTTTCTCCGATTACATCACCAATAACCTATCACCACAAAAATTTAGCTATATATATATATATTATTAATATTAATTAATATAAAATATAAATATTATATAATATATATAAATATTATTAGATATAAATATTATTAACATTAATATACATATTGCTATATATAAATATTATTAACATTAATATATATACTATATATAAATATTTATAATATTAGTTAATATGATCACTTAATATAAATATAAATATAAATATTTATGATTAAATATAAATATTATAATTATGATAAATATTAAGATAAATGTTTATGATTAATATAAATATTATGAATATTAGTTAATATTATAAATATTAGGTAGATATTTAATTATATATTAGTTACTATTATTGATATTAGTTAATTTATTATAAATATTAGTTAATATTATAAATATTATTAGTATTAGTCAAATAGTTAAACCTTAAATTTATAGTTTTTTAGAAATATTTTTCTCAACCGGAACTACCGGTTTAATTTTGAAATGTGTGTTGCACTACCCAATTTTTTTTAATCCTCCAAAGATACAAGGAGATTAAGAAAAATCCAAACCCTAGACATGAGGCAATCATGAACCTTAAACCGAGTGAGGCAATTATCTAAACAACCCATATATTTTAATTTAAATATTTTGATACATATTCAAATTTGAATATTTAAAAATATATATATTATAATTAAAATAAATATATATTCATACATTTTTAAATATTAAAAAATTTATGTATTGTAAAATTATATTATTAATTAATATGATTAGTTAATATATATAAAATATTATTAATATAAAAATTGATATATATATATATATATATATATATATATATATATATTGTAATTTCAGGTCTAATCTATTAAGTAAAGATAAAATACAGGTAGTGATACAAGTCTGTGTGCTGTTAGAACACAAAACCGAGCCAAACTCGGTGTTCTAAAAGTATAAAAAAAGATCCTCCCCGTAGAGGGGAAAACGAATCTTAGACAATTCAAAAATACGAAATAGAGTAATTGAAAATAAAAGAAACTGAGACTAGACCGTAGTCAATTACTGGTCCGCAAAAATCGTAAAAACCGTGTAATCTGGACAGTTGGAGGAGCGAAACCTGGACACCTCGACATTTGGAGGAGTGAACTTGGATGCCTGTCATTAGAGTGGCTCATATGGCTCCTCAATGATTGGACAACAGTACTCAATGCCCCATTGGAGAACCTGCTGCATGCCTTGCTCCCGCTCCTGCTCTGATTTCTTGTTGGCATCTATGGAGCCACTGTTCATGGAATTGCTGGAGTCTAGTGTTGGTAGCTTAATCGGAAAAGGTGACGTCT